>RBNI01004469.1:0-14004 GCA_003990745.1 Jimgerdemannia flammicorona | reverse complement strand
AATTCCACTTTGTCCAATATAATCCCCACCCTTCTGTCACTTTGCTCACAGATTCTAGTTACCAAACTGCGCTGTCTCCCCCCCAGAGGACCCCAACCAACCCACCAGTCTTTTCTTTAATGTCTTTGAAATCTATAGCCAGAACATCCTCAAATTCATAAAGTCTCTTTTTGAGTTCCTTCTTGAGCAGAAATTCATTTCTAATAGTATAGCTATACTTATTTGTAGTTTTCTCCTTCTTGTGATTCAATTTAGTAATCTTAGTACTGGCAAATACTCCTCTTTCAGTAGATCTGAATTCTTTCTTTTCTCTTTCTGTTTTCTTTAACTTCTTGACTTCTATGATCTTTGGCTGAAGAACTGAGAATATTAACATCTATCTGCCCCCAACAAAGCCCCGCTGCTCCTCCCCCAGCACCTGTTGGGCAACTCTCTGCAGCCTTGTGACAATCACCTTAGTCACCATCTTCCTGTCCATGTCCAGAAGCATGATCAGCCTCCATTTCTTCCAGTCTTCTCTCCTCCCCTTGTCTTTGTACAATAAGGCCACCAGCCTGAGATCCTGCTCTCCTACCCACTCACCGCTCTGAAGGACATGGTCACAGAGGGCAGTCATCTCACCCAAAACTCCAGGGACAGTAACCATCTTCTTCCAGAAGTCCCATGGCAATCCATCCTCCCCAGGTGCCGTCCCTAGTTTAGTTGCTGCCAGGACACTCTGAATCTCTTCTCCCTGCACCGGTAAGATCAAGTCACCCAGTCCAGCTACCCGTGGCGGCCCCCACTCTTCCAGTATGTCTGCAATCTCCACTTCATCAGCACCCCCTTCTCTCTCACTCCACAAGCCCTGCTATCTCTCCTTCAACACCCCTAAGATTCACTGTATGCTATGTATCACATCTCCATCAGCATCCAGGACCCCATCCCACCGATGTCACACTCTCCTGGCTTTGAGAAGTCTTGATAAGTATCCAGTAGGCTGCTCACCCTCCTCAAGCCCCTGCCACCATAGTCTAGCAGCCATGCCCCACATGTGAGTCTCCTCCTCTTCCCTCAACACCTGTTGTAGTTCCACAATCTCCAATTTCGCCCTCTCGATCCTCCAATCCTCCACCCCAACAACAGTAAGCAAATCCACCCAATCCATTTGTAATCTCCTCAGCCTGTTGGAAGCATACCTTGTGTGCCTCCTCCTCTGCCTCCCTGCCTCTCTACCAGCCTCTCCCCAATAAGCCCTTGCAGCCTCTTTCAATCTCATCCAGCGGACAGCCACAGGCAAACCCTCATGCCTCCAGGTAAAAACATTTGCCTGAATATCCACCACCTACAATTCCCACAACCCTTTCTCAGCCAGCAGGGAGGAGTTAAGGTGCCAATATTTGGGTCCATCTCCACTCCCCCCAAACTGCCCCTACCCCAAAAGTCCCCAGTGATCAGACCATGGGCACCACACCACCTCCAATGTCTTCCAAACATCTGACCCCCAGTACTCCGCTGTTAGAATCCAATCAATTCTTGTGCCCAAGCCATTCACCCAATGTATGTAGACCCATGCATCACCCCACCTTGTTCTGCCCATATCCCCCAATGAGCTCAATATCTCCACCTCTTCCCACACATCCAGACCTCCACTTCTGCCCCCAGTACTCCTCCCTCCATCAGTCCTGTCTAGATGCTGATCCCTAACCATATTAAAATCCCTACTGAGCACATCGACCCCTTCCTCCAAGAGAATACCCTCCTCCAGCAGCTCCTTAATCCATGCAGTCCACTCACCCCTAGCTGCAGGGCAGTAGCAAGAGCCCACCTTCACTGATTCTCACCCTGGCCGATACCAATCTCCCCAGACCAAACGATCACCCCAGCTCCTGATTTCTCCCAATTCGCCTCTACCCTTCCTCACCAAAATTGCTACCTTTCCAAACCAAGCCATGGCCCCCCCCCATTCCCTAGTCCACTCTATCCAATCATCCTCATTCTCACATTGAACATCCTGCAGTAAAAAGAGATCAGCCTCCAATCCCTTGAGCCAAGTAAAAATGTTCTTGTGCTGCCCAGAGCCCCATAACCCATTCACATTCAAAGAGAAAATGTTGGTTGTACTGTTCATAAGGAATAATGATATAACGTGGTCCCATCCTCTACAAGTCCGCAGTCTGCTCCTCCTGCACCAAGTCCAGGTCATGTTCAGCAGCCAGCTCCCTCTCCCCTGCTTCCTGTGCTGCCAATGCATCCAGAAGTTCCACCATTACCCCATCTTCATGCTCCTCAAATTCCTCGCGATACTTCAGACAGGCCTCCTGCCAGAGCCGCAAACCATGATGCTCTGCCCAGCAGTAGGCCACCCACTCACCAGCAACTACTCCAAATTCTGCCCTCCCCACCTCATCAACCTCATACCCCTCCTCCTCCAGGTAAATACCCAGAATTTCTACCTTCAGTGCCTCCACCATTCCATCACCATGCAGAATCCTTGCCCAATGCTCTTCAGGCATCGCTCACACGTCTACTTCTCCCAAAGCTTCTGCTGCGAGATTGTCCATCACCTTGTGCATCCACAACAGGTTCCCCACCTCCTTCCCTCCTGGGGTCCCTGACTGCCCTGCTTCCAGCATCATAGTGTCAGCTCTGACACTGGCAGCCTCATCCCACTCCTCCTCAGGAACATCCACCAGCTCATCCTTGCCAACCACCACTATCTAACCCCCTTGCCCCACATCAGGAACCCCAAAGTGTACCTGCTGGGCCCCCTGCATCCTCGTATCCTCTATCGTCCCTCTCTTCCCAACCGGGCCCCTCCTGATAAGTGGGGGGGGGGGGGTGGCATCCAACTCCGGCTCCCACACTTCGAAGGTACCATCAGCGAAAGGGTCCTTGCCTAGCACCCCCCCAGTCCCTGCCTCCTTTGTCTCCACCTCCTCTCCTCCTTTCCCAGCTCAGATACTGGCCTCAGCACCTCCAGACTCCTCAGTTCCAACTGTCATCTTCTTCACCTCTCCAGTCAAACTTGCCAACAGCTCTCTCTGCCTCTTGCATCTCTGGGCCCACTCCCACTGCTTCTTATCCATACGGACACGCTTCCCGCCCACAACCTCCAGATACATCAACTCCTTGTACAGTTTCCAGGCCTTTGCCCTCCTCTCTACAGCACCACCCAACTCCTGCAGCGCCTCCAACAGATCCTCCTCCTCCTCTTCACTCCCTTTCACCCTCAATATCTTACAGACAAAGGCCCCCCACATCAGCACCAAGGGCCAGTCACTCCCCTTCCCCGTGGCCTCCTTTCCCACCAGCCGAATCCTGACATCCACATCTCCCGTCCTGATCGCAATCCCCTCCCATACCTGAAATCTGATGTCTACTATGTCACCATACTCAATCATCACCTCCTCCACCCTCTTCCTCATCTCCTCCTTAGTCACCATGGGCACCCCCTTCACCAGAAGCTGCACCACTCTGGGGTCCCATCACAAGCACTGCACTATGGGGACCACCACCTCCCCAACCACAACGCCAGTCTTCAGCATCTCATCCAGTGGACCCGCCTCCTCAAAGCCCACCTCAACCCCCTCCAGACCCTTCAAGAACTTCACCGAAGCTGCCCCAGCCACCTGCTTCAAAACAAGCCACAGAACCATCCTCACCATCACTGCCAAGCCCCAGAAGCACAAGGTCACTGCAAACTCCGAGATCGATTTCTTGAGTAATGGGGCCACTGCCAGCCCTGTCACACCATCTGCCAGGTCCCCCTTCCACATCGGGAACCCCTGCCCCACCTGGCCATCAGCTGTCACATCTCTTTTTTTTGCCAAATTCACCATCACACCACCATCAGCAGTCCCGCCACTACCCCCAGCAGTCCCTCCACTTCCCCCACCTCCCACCAGTGAAGGCTCAGCTCCCCCAGCATCCTCAGCCTTCTGCTTCCCCTTCCCTCCAGCCTGATCCCTGCATGCTCCCATTGGCCAACCCCCAGTCCTCAGCATATCTGCAAAGCTCTGTCCCTGCTGCCCTCCAGCCCCCCCTCCAGTGCCGCCGCCACTACCCGAGCTGCCCAGTCCACTCAAGCCACTGAAAGACCCCATCCCCAACCCATGTCTCCTTCCAACATGCTGCCAGTCGAAAGCCCCAGGTCCACCTGACCTGGTATGCACCTCGGCTTGTTTGCTGCTTGACATCTTCTTAGTATCTTTCTCCAATAAATGACTTGAAAATATATTGTGAAAGTGTGTGTAATGTGAATTGTAGTGGAGAAAGATAGAGAAGATTAACATCTGTGTCAGTCAGTCTTTCTTTTTAATTAGAAATAGAATTATTGAGTTGTAGTTCCTAGCAATGAGTAGTATTTCTCTAATATAATCTAAATTAATGACTTCTTCTTCAATAGTAATCTCACTCCTAGCTAGACTGCTTCTCATCTTAAGGATCTCAATATAGTTCTCTGAAATAGTTATCTCCAGACTAGTTATGAGTAGAGTAGTTGTCTAGAGCTTTAGTACAGTTTCCTCTACTGTAGCAATATCTATTTCTGTTATATTTTCTGACTTATACTCTGATAGGACTACATTAGAGTAGATTTTCCAAATCTTGATCTTTATTTCTTCTTTGTCATTACTGTTCTCTAGAAGAGCTGGTGGTTTATCATTCTCTTTCTCCTCCTTCTCTTCTCTTGTATATTTCTTGAGGGCCTTTTGTCTTCTTTCATAGTAGATCTTCTTGATTTTATTGATATATTAGTAGTAATTATTAATATACTCTATATAGTATATCTTGATTTCATAGAAGCAGACTCCCTGTAGTATATATATATTCTTCTATAATCTTCTTGCATTATTCTTCTTTACTTATCTATTTAACTTTCTTCTTCTTTTTCTGAATAATCACTATATAGGTCACTTCTTGCTCACTTTCTTCTTTCTCTATTTTGGTGAGTACTTCTTTATTGATATTGATAGAAATTCACATCTTCTAAATATTTAGATCAATTATTGCTTTAGCTTTGTCAAGCCACTAGTTGCTGATGAGGATGTTATAGTTGGTAGCATTGGTTATGGTCACATCTATCAAGATAGTTGCTCTTTTAAACTTAATGAAAATATCTCAGATCTTTTCTAGAAGTGTAGCTCTTGTATCATCTGTTATGATGAATATCAATTTGTTTACTTCTTCAATCTTTCAATCTAGGCTATCTGCTGCTTTTTTACTAAGGAGGTATCTTTTTACTCTAGTGTCAATAATGGCTTTAAAGACTCTATCTTCAATCTGACAGATTGCATAGGCAGAGGTCTTGCAATTGTCTTCACTTTCTTCTCCTAAGTCTTCTTGAATATTATTGGCCTCAGTTATCTTCCAATCTTACTTCTTGGTTATCTTAATAAGTCCATATCTCATTTGCTATCTAAATGTGAGAATTTCTATCAACTGGTTGAAGATTGTATTGATCTTTTATTGACTAAGGTCCTTGAAAATATTATACTTGAAGGTTTTGGTTTTGTAGAGCTTTTTCTTCTTTTCTCCTTTGCTGGCTAGAGTAGTTCCTTAAATGATATCTTGGACAGTCTATTCCAACTCTATATTTTAATTCATTTCTTTGGCTTAACTTTCTGTAGCAGTCTCTATCTGTTTTTCCCCAGAGTTCTTCTTGGGTCTCTCTGGTGATCTCTTGAAGGATTTCTTATAAACATCCTTCTTAGTAGTCTGTATAGAGTAAGCCTCCTATTCTTTTTCATCAGATTCTCTAATTTCTTTAAAGATAATAGTATTGGTTTGTTCTCTATTTTGAGAAGTATTGCTTGACTATATATTATACTTAGTTTCACTTATACATATATTTATATAAGTAGTGATCTTTTTCTCCACAGTTAGAGTAGATATCTCTCTTCTTAACTGAGATAATAGTAAACTTCTGAACTGAGTGATGGTCTCTTCCTCTGATCTCTTTTACTATATCTCCTAAGTAGGTAGTTATTTCAGCAAACTTCTTGACTAGCTCCTCTATAGGGTTACTATTCTCTACTGCTCAGTAGCTCTTAGTTAAGATGTGTTTCAATTGATCACTATAGTAGAGATCACACTGATTGCCTTGGGTACTTCAATTCTGACTCCAGTAATACTTTCTATTATATGGTCTTATAAATGTCTGGCTATCCAGTATCACTAGACATAAGTGACCTTTTGTACTAGATCTAGAACTACTGGTGATGAGTAGATAGCCATAACTATCTCTAAGTAGACTCTCTTCATAAAGGTTGCCTCTACTACTTGGTCTCAGATGGCAGTAGCATAATCTGTAAGAATTATCTAATATTGAATTCTGGTGTAGAATGTGTTTAGATTCTTACTTATTCCTTGATATATTATGTTGAGTTAATCCTTCAGAGCTTACTTGATCTCATCTGTATAATAGATGGCTTGGAGCTAGGCCTTCTGTACTACTAGTATAGTATTGTCATTATTTCTCATATAGATTATAGTTGTGAATACTGCTCTTGCTAGACCTCAGAGACTGAAGGGCATAAGGGCTACTTTCTGTCTTACTGTCAAAGTCCTTATAGTAATATATTACTCAAAATCATCAATAAAGGTAATGATTGATTTGTCTGAAATATATCTGTAAAATACTAGTAATCTTATATCCATCTTATTTAGATGTCTTGGTTCAATTTGCATAGTTGTTCAAGTAGTAGCCATTATTCATTGTATAGCTTGAAAGTGAGAGATTTATCTTGAATTATCAGTCAATAGATACTAAGTTGTAATGTAGTAGATACATAACTATATAAGTATGTCAGATTTCTGTATCTTGAAAATGTGATCTTCTTTGACTTAGTAGAGTTCTCAGAATGTAGGAGTGAGTGAGTTTGAAGTATATCTACCTGTAAGCTTACTGGTTCTCTAGTTTTCTCTTTGCTTTGAACTATTTCAATCTGAGATTTATTTACTCTAGATGTTAGAGATATTTATACAAGTTTGCTAGCTATAAGATGGCTAAGTTGTGAGTCACTTTTCACAGAAATTAGTTCTTTTCAATATCTGCAGGAGGTTTTAGTAGTTATAGTAGTTATAGGAATTTTGATATCTTTTTTTTTTTTTATTAGGAGTTTTGATATCTGTAGAATTTTTAGCAGTTGCTAAAGTTTTCTATATTTGCAAAATATGACTACTATTTATATAGCTAAGCTATATTTGTAAGTATTATAATAAAATATCTATTCTCCTAATTTATGTTCCTAATTCAGATTAACTGTTACAATATACTTGATCATTATATCTGAAATACTTATGCTTACAAGCTTACAAGTCTGCAATTCTGTGAGCAATAAGTATAAGCCAAGAACTTTGAATATTGTAACCCACAATTCTATAGACAATAAGTATAAGCTAAGAGCTTCAAATATTGCAATAAGAGTAAAAAGTATAAGCTAAGAGCTTTAAATATAATAATAAGTATAAGCTCATAATCCTATGAGCAATAAGTATAAGCTAAGAGCTTTGAATATTGTAATAAGTATAAGTCTACAATCCTGTAAGCAATAAGTATAAGCCAAGAGCTTTGAATATTACAATAAGTATAAGTCTACAATCTTATAAGAAATAAAAGCCCACAAGTCTACAATCATATGAATAATAAGTATAAGCCAAGAGCTTCAAATATTGCAATAAGTATAAGTCTATAATTCTATATATAATAAGTATAAGCTGAGAGCTTTAAATATTACAATAAGTATAAGTCTATAAGCTTATAAGTAATAAGCATAAGTTGAGAGCTTCAGATATTACAACAAATTCAGATAAAATGTATATATATAAATAAGCTGACTTTAATAATAAAAAACACCCTAAAAACTAAAAATCAAAAAATGATCTCACTTTATAAAAAACTTTAAATCTATATTAATTATTTTTTTAGAGTCCTTGAGAATATGAACAATACTATCAACAAGATAGTTATCTGATTGAATGATGAAGAACCTAAGACTGATGATAAATATAAGAAGAAGAAGAAGAAGATTAAAGAAGTAATTAAGTAATTTATTTCAAAGACTATATCTGAAGCTACTCCTTAGACAGCTTCTGAAGCCTCTACTTCTGAGATCTCTGAGGTCTCTGAAGATATCACCTAAGTCCAAGCTACTATCTAAGTCTAAACTACTGTCCAAGTCCAAGTTACTATCTAAGCTACCACCTATCTAAAACTAAAGATCAATCTTATACAAGTTATAATAATTATAGAAGATATAGAAAACTATATCATATTCCATTGTGCATTATCATCTCTCTCCGGTACCTCTCAGGTTACACAACATCTGGAAAGCAACTACTTCATCGTTTTGGAGAAAAAGAGACTAACAACATGGCGACCAACAGGCAATCTGAGGTGCGTACTGGGCAGGGTGGCCCGAGCGCATTCGACTGGCAGCAAGTGGGGAGAGGCCCGGGCCTGGGGGGAGGTATGAGGGGGCTGCTGGCAGGTGGGTGAGAAAGGGGAGGAGGTGGTGGTGGAGGACAGGGATCTGGGAGGGCAAGCTTTGCGGAGACGGTGAAGGGAAGGAGGCAGGCGTCGGGGCTGGAGGGTTGGTTGAAGAAGGGCAAGGAAACGGAGAAGGCAACTGTACATGGGGGAGTGGCCCTTGGCGGAGGGGGCGGAGGGGCTGGAGGTGTAGTGGCTGGGGGGGGTGTGATGGCTGATGGAGATGGGACTGCTGATCTGGAAAAAAATCCAGATGTGACTGTGGAAGGTGCGGCTGAGCGACCGGGGCTTGGGAGACAAGGGGATTTGGCAGATGGTGTGATGGGGCTGGCGGTGGCACTGTTACTCAAGAAGTCCATTTCAGCATTCGTAGTGACACTGTGCTTCCGAGGCCTAGCGGTGACGGTGAAGATAGTCTTGGGGCTGATTGCTAAGCAGGTGGCTGGAGCGGCATCTGTAAAGTTTTTGAAGGGACTGGAGAGAGTGGAGGTGGGGTTTGAGGAGGTTGAGCCATTGGAGGAAGCATTGAAGGTTGGATTGGTAGTTGGGGAGGTGCAGGTATCAATGACTCGTTGTCTGAAATGGGACCCCAGAGTGGTCCAACTGTTGGTGAAAGGGGTGCCCACAGTGACGGTGATGGAGATGAGGAAGAGAGTTGAGGAGGTCATGGAGGAGTACGGTGAGGTAGTGGATATTGGATTTAGAGTCTGGGAGGGAACTTCGCTCAGGACGGGAGACGTGGATGTGAGGATTCGGTTGGCAGGAAAGGAGGCTACTGGGAAGGCAAGGGACTGGCCTTCTGGTATGGTCTGGGGGGCGATCGTGTGCAAGGTGACAAGGATGAAGGGGAGCGAGGAGGAGGAAGAGGACCTATTGGAAGTGCTGGAAGAGCTGAGTGGTGCAGTAGAAAGGAGGGCCAAGGCTTGGAGGGCCTTCGAGGAGGCGACACACTTGGAGGTGGTAGAGGGGAAGCGGTTTCGAGTGAGCAAGGTATAGTGGGAATGAGATCAGGGATGTAAGAGGCAGAGGGAACTGTTGGAGAAGATGAAGGGGGGATCTCTGAAGGAGACGAGCAAGGTGGTGGCCACAGAGGGGGCCAACGCAAGCGTCTGGGCAGGCGAGGGAGGTGAAAGTGCTGGGAAGGGGACTGTTGAGGATAAGGGGATGTCTGGCAAGGATTTGTATGCCGATGGTATGCTGGAGGTTTGGGATGAGACATGGGAGAATTCTCCAATACCTACGCCCCTCATCAGATGGGGCCCAGCTTCACGAAACAGGGTGGAGGAGGATGTGCTGATGAAGGGGGCCCAGAGAGTGCAATTTGGAGTTCCAGAGGTAGCGAATGGGGGAAAAGTGGTGGCAGTTGGGGAGGAGGAACTGGTGGACATCCCAGAGGAGTGGGATGAGGCTGCAAGTGCTGGAGCGGACACCACAATGCTGGATGGTGGGAGCCCGGCGACCCCAGGAGGAAAGGAGGTGGGGAACCTCCTTTGGATGTGCAAAATGATGAATAACCTGGCGGCTGAGGAACTTGGTGAGGTGGATCTGAGGGTAATGAGCGATGAGCATTGGGCGAGGATTTTGCAGGGAGAAGGAGTAGTGTTGGCATTGAAGGCAGAGATCCTGGCGGTATATCTGGAGGAGGAGGGCTATGAGGTAGATAAGGTGTGGGAGGCAGAGATGGCAGTCGTCGCTGGGGAGAGGGCTGAATACTGCTGGAATAAGCACCATGGATTGCAGCTCTGGTAGGAGGCATGCATAGAATACCGAGAGGAGTTTGAGGAGAAGGCCGATGATGAGATGAATGAACTGCTGGCTGGATTGGAGGCTCGGAGGGCGGAAGAGGAGGAGTTGAATGCGGAACACAATCTGGACATGGCACAGGAGGAGATGAGCATGGAGCAGTAGAGATTGATTGCAAACATACCATATTTTACTATGAACAGTACAACTAACATTTTTTCTTTAAATGTGAATGGATTACGGGGGGCTACTCGATGTAGGAACATTTTTACTTGGATGAAGGGATTGGAGGCCAATCTCTTCCTGTTGCAGGATGTTTGGTGTGAGGTTGAGTCTGATATGATGGAGTGGACAAAGGAATGGGGAGGTGCAACAGTTTGGAAGGGCAAGGTGGGAATTTTGGTCCGGAAAGGCAGAGGGGAGATTCAGGATGTGAGGAGTTGGGGAGAGAGGCTAGTCTGGGGAGAGTGGATTCGTGCAGGTTGGGAGCCAGTTACCATTGGCTCCTGCTACTGCCCTGCAGTGTGGGGTGAGCAGGTCGATTGGATGAATGGGCTACTGGAGAGCGGGATCTTTGTAGAGGCGAGGGTAGATATGCTTGGGGGAGATTTCAATATAGTTCGAGATGCACTTTTGGATAGAACGGATAGAGGACGTGGTGCTGAGAGCCGGAGTGGAGGACTGGTGGCATGGGAGGAGGTCGAGAGACTAAGTGCACTGGTGGATGCTGGGAGGGAGTGCTGGGGGAATAGGAGGGTTTATACACACTGGGCAGGGGGTCTGGGGATGAGAATCGATTGGATTCTAACAGCCAGCTGCTGGGGCCTAGATGTTTGGAAGTCACTGGAGGTAGAATGGTGCCCATGGTCAGATCACTGGGGGCTTTTGGGACAGGGACACTTTGGGGGAAGTAGGGATGGGCCTGGACATTGGCGCCTCAATTCCTCTTTGTTAAACGACAAGACTCAGTGGGATGAGTGGGTTAAGGACATTCAGCTGAAGGTGGAGAACTGGTGGCAGGAAGGTGCCTCAGTTGGGGTCAGGTGGATAAGGATGAAGGAGATGGCTAAGTTCTATTGGAGTGAAGCTGGCAAGGAGGCAGGGAAGCAGAGGAGGCGTAGAGTGCATTGGGCCTCTACTAGATTGGCTAGGCTCCTGGAGGAGTGGGCGAGGTTGAAAATGCTAGAGGGAGAGGAGGACTAGAGGTTAGCGAGGGCAAAAATGGAGGTTGGAGAACTACAACAGGTACTGCGGGAAGAGGAAGAAGTGAGGGTACAGAGCTTGGCAGCATGGCTCCACTGGCAGGATCTGGAGGAAGGGGAGAGGCCTTCCAAGTTTCTTATGAGGGTGCTTAGGGCAAGGCAGGTACAGCAACAGTGGGAAGAGGTGTTAGACTCAGATGGAACGTTGGTACATGGTGTGCAGGACATTCTTGGATCGCTGAAGGAGAGATAGAGTGGATTGTGGAGTGAGGAGGAGGGTGGGGCGGATGCTGGGTCCATTGAACGAGCATTGGAGGATTGGTACCCACCACATATCAAGGGGTTAGATGACCTGGTGATGCCGGTACAGGAAGATGAGATCCACCAGGTGCTTGCTGCGACAACGCCAGGTACGGCACCTGGAGAGGATGGTCTGCCCTGGGACTTTTGGAAGCGAATGGTTGGAGTCCCAGGGGTGATGGGAGAGATGACAGCGTTGTGCGACTCCATCCTACAGACTGGGAGGTGGGTGGGGGAGCAGGACCTTGGGCTGGTGATACTACTTTATAAAAACAAAGGAAGGAGGGAGGATTGGAAGAACTGGCAGCTGATAATGTTGTTAGATATGGACAGGAAGTTGGTGACTAAGGTGGTGGTGGCAAGATTACAGAAGGTGGCCCAGCAAGTTGTGGGTATTGAGCAGAGGGGATTTGTGGGCGGTCGGCTCATCAGGGATGGCACTGCCTGGGTATATGGAGTTATCGAAGGGGCAAGGGCCTGTGGGCTGGATGGGCGACTAGTCTTCTTGGACTAGGAGAAGGCTTACGACCGGGTGCGGAGAGTCTGGCTAGAGAAAGTTTTGGATAGGATGGGGGTTCCATCCCAATTCCAGTCAGTGATGGTCAGCCTACTGGAAGGGAGTAGGGCTGCGCTCATGTGCAATGGTCATAGAGGGGTGGCATTCCCCTTGGGCAGGGGGGTACCCCAGGGGGACCCACTGTCTCCCATTTTATATGCTCTTTCGCTGGAACCCCTTATGGATAGAATTCGGCGGAGAATAGAAGGACTCTTGGTCTTTGGCATAGGGTGGAAAGTTGGGGCCTTTGCGGACGACATGGTGGTTGGTTTGGGTTCGATTGCTGACATTGAAGAGCTCAAGAGTTCTGTGAAGTGGTATGAGGAGCACTCGGGAGCGAAGTTGAATTGGTATAAATGTGAAACAATGGTGCTTGGCAATGGGCTGGTGGGAGGGGAGGTGATAGGAACAATCGTCCCCACTGGGGAAGCAGTGTGGTACTTGGGCATCTATCTGTCAGTCTATGGGTCAGTTCTGCCCAGGCTCTGGTGGGAGCAGCAGATTGGAATTTGGGAGGAGGCCCTGCGGAGTTGGGGGGGAAGACATTTTTCACTGGCGGGGCGGGTCTCAATTTTGAATATTTACTGGCTACCAAAGTTGTGGTACCTAGCCTATCATCTGGACTTCCCGGCTTGGGTGGTGAAGAGATTGGTGAAGTCAGCAAAGGGATGGATCTGGGCTGGAAGGCAGAGTCAGATTGGTTGGGAGACCTTGTCCCTACCAGTGGCGAGAGGTGGACTTGGGCTGGTGGACTTCCCGAAACAGCTACATTGCTTGCGGGCATGGTGGCTGAAGAGGGCAGTGGAATTGAGAGGAGGTGGCTGGGTCCCTCTGCTACAGAAGATCTGGGAGAGGCGGACATCACCGAGGGGTGCAACTGGGGATCTCCTCGCATTAGTGGGACTTCAGGATACCAGGCAACTGTGATATAGAGGTTTTTGGTGGAGGATAGCAGAAGGGGTGCACCACATTGGAATTCGTTGGCAGGGGAATGAAGGAGAGGAGGATTGGGACCAGGCGATGTGGAGATGGGATTGTATATTGCTGGGTGGCACCCCTTTAATTGAGTTCGACATTGGTGATGGAATGGAATGCCAAAGGGGACCAGGCCAGGATCTGTGACCTAGCGGATGGCAAGGAGTTGGAATTGGCGAAGATTGGGACTGGCATGGTGTTTGGACTTGGAGTGCTGCAGTGAGAAAGTGGATGCCGCCAAAGTTCTGGGTGGTCTGGTGGCGCTTGCTGAGGAGGAATGTGATGCTCAACTTTCGCTCAGGGCATCTTATCGTAGGGGGGTTCTTTGACTGTGAGGAGTGCCATAATGTAGGGCAGGAGGGGGGTTGTATACAGACACCTGAACATTGGCTAGGGGAGTGTGAGGTGTTGGGGGATTTCTGGTATGCAATTGGAGAACGCTTAGGGGTACAGCGTAGGAGAGATGAAGTACGAGGGAGGTGGGAGGACCTGAGGGATAGATTGGTAGGGGGGATCGGGAAGGAGTGGATTACTTTGGGCTGGGCGTTGGCTATTTGGGTGGGACTGGCCGGTCACTGGCTATTCGTTTTTGAGGATGGCAGCAGGTAGGGATTGGGGGACCGGTTGGTGCAGTGGCATAGGCTTATGGAAGACACCTTAACAAGCTGGTGGCTGGGTTGGGGGCTGCAGGGTGGTCAGAGGCGCTGCTTAGTGGAGAAGATTTATGGTCAGAGTGGGGGGAGAGTTGGCATAGTGGG
>RBNI01004468.1:0-14007 GCA_003990745.1 Jimgerdemannia flammicorona | reverse complement strand
AAAAAAAAAAAAAAAAGAGAAAAGAGTTATAGTGAGAGATAATAAGATGGTATTCAATTGTGAAGATATAGGGGGGGAGAGTCCCTCTCAGGAGATTGGGTAGTGAGTTGAGATACTATAAATTATATCTTGATAGACTAAATAGGTAATAAATAGTAAAGTCCAAAAAAAATAAAATAAAATAAACTTCTGTTAAATAGTTCTCTACTAATAGACTTTAATCTCAATACTAAGATAGAGTACTAGTAAGAGATGGACCAAGATTTATAACTAACTAAATAATAAATAGCTAAAATTAATAAAGAATAAAACTGAACAAAGGTCTAGTTCTAAAGTATATGTAAAAGTGTAATAGTAACTTTCTCTAAAGTTCTAAATAATATAGTAATATTTGCTATAGAGAAATATTATGCTAAACTTTAAATTAAAATACTTAATAGTGAATAATATCTTCAATTATAAAGAATACTTTAATATAAAATAAAAGAGAAAATTTATACAAATATCTAAATATTAACTAAATAAATATAAAGTTCTTAATAACTTCTAAGTTATAATTAAAAATCACCTACAGATAATAAAAAGAGTAAATAATAAACAGAGTTAATAAAAGAATTTGCAAAAGTATCTAATAAACTATATAAATAATAAGTGCTTTACTGTTAAATCAGTCTTAATAATATAAATGAGTCTAACTAAATAATAATTATATATAATTTAAAAAGAGTAAAAAAATAAATTTAGAGAAATACCTATTAAGGTAAAAAGAGTTAATAAAAGATATTTTATCTAACTAATGAGCAAAATAGAATTCTCAAAAAAATCACCATTATCATCTAATAGAAGAAATTTGTAAAAATAAAAGAAAAGTTATAATAATTAATAATATAATAATCTTTAATTATAAAAGAGTCCCCCCAGAGAGATTGAGTAATATTAAAACTTTTATATTATATATAAATTAAATTAGTCTGATAATAAATATGAAAGTCCAAGTAACTATAACAAAAAAAAAAAAAAAAAAAAAAAAAAAAAGATAACATTATGGTCATGGTCAAAGAAACACATCTATATTCCGAGTAATTTCACCTACCAGAATGACATAATGCTTTTCTGATCCTAAAAAGGCCAATTATTCAATGGTACAATATACTTTGCTGTGAATATTCGTTCGTTCATGACTTTTGTTAGCTCCTCATTACCCTCAAGACCGGTCAGGCTGGTGAAATAAAATCTTAATGCTTAGAAAAATCGCCGCAATGCTACGAAGATTTACTGAATGCCATCATACTTACAAAAGTTCATATAGTCGGAGCGTTGTGCGTTCGTTCATTGTTGAGGACAGATTCCGCCAGTGATCATTCAAAGTGTTCTAAAATGTTATGAATTATCAAGTTTACACCCAAATATGTCCCATATCCTCATTCTGAAGATAGTACGCCCAACATGACTAAATTTCTCATACCTACCCCTTCAAAAACCGGAACACCCATTACAGCCGGAATTTCTGTACATGTCTTTAATTCTGCCTTTTCCTGCTCCGAGAGAGCACGCATCGCCTCAGCTCTCATTGTTGAAGGTTCATGAATCGTCTGCCGAGACGATCATTAATTTGAAAGGTAACCATCGCCTAGTGTACAAAGGATTTTCCTTACACCTTGTCCACCGGATTGGTGCTCTTCTTGAATGTATCCATCACTTTACGCAGTTTTAATATAAATCTAGGCTCGTTCTCGTCCGTATTCACGTCGACCGGTTGTCCCTGGTGCACTGGTGATTGAATAGCTTCGAGAAGTTCGTCCGAAAGGAGTGTTTCAGACTCGTCCTGTGGATTATATTCGGACTCAGATTCAACATTTGATTCTGGAGTGCTTTTCTAAAAATAATAGCAGCACATTGTTAGCGTTGGAAATAAATTTTGTGACAGAAATACGACCATTCACTTTCTGTGCGTTATGTCATATTTTGTCCAACTTACCTGCAATTCATCATTTTCTTTTATCTCGCTGACCGGCATTTCTTTTGGTTAGGTTTGCGAGGCTCACGCAATCGTTTTTTGGCTGACTCGCATGGTGAATCATCTCTGTCGCTTTCATCATTCTCATCACCATGGATTGTACCGCAAGGTCTTTTCTGCCCCAAACTGATGTCACGCTCCTTGTTGTCGTCACCCTACAGAGAATGTAAATTAGTCACGTAGACAACTGCTTGTTTTGAGTCTTGAAGAATATATATATATGTACCTGCTTCAGCTTTACAAAGGAGCTGCCATGATTGTGTCCTCCAAATGATCCAAAGGAGGCACCATGAAATCTTGGCCGATATGTTCAGAACTAGTGGCGTTCTTTTCCTTTTCATGATCATCTTTCCATTTTCTTGCCAATTTACGGTCAGGACGATCTCCCTAGGCATGGAATATATAAGATTCTGTCTGATTTCCCATCCCGTTGGGAGTGTTGGGCCCCCCGCTCAAAAGCTCTTTTGAACACAGGCAAGCTTGAAGGTCACCTGTGCCCCAACACTGAACGTCCTACGAACTCGCAGTTCGCCGACGCCCCAGAAACACCGGCTTCGTGGCTCGTCTCTAAGACTTGAATGACGGAGAGACTCGCAGTCTCCCGCCACGCCACCAATTCTCTGCCCATATTATGAAAAAAAAAAAAAAACTCGCCTGTTTATATTTATCGAGTAGTTTTTGTGCTGTCTTGGCCCTGATGCCATCTTCACGATTGGCGATGTCCTGGAGGTTTTGAAGGTAGCATTCAATCTTCCTTGTGAACGGTTCCAGTTCGCATTCATCGAGGAATCCGCAGACATTCCACTCGGTGAACCTGCGGCCGAAATATTTGTGAATTCTATTTCCAGACATGAACTGAGAGAAAAGATGAGTATTTCGCTTGTGCGGAAGATGTCGCGTTTTACGCGTTTTACGCGTGTAGGCGGACGCCGGAAGAGAATTGCGTACGTTGTTTGTGTGCTTGAGTGTGCGGAGATGGGTTCGCGCAGAGGGAAGAGGGAAAAGAGAGGTTGGAGAGGTTGCAGAAAACGCGAGTTTTTTTTTTTTTTTTTGAATAACACGGTGACGTCACCCGCGCGTGTAATTCCGAATTGGTTTATCAATCACTCCCCACAACACATTATGACAGGTATAAAGACTTTGTATATGCCGCAACCGAAAAACTTCCCGGAAGTCTAAGTCTGTGAACACCACGAACGCGCTGAACGCCACCAAAGCGTCCGCGTTGAACGCCGCGAAAGCATCCGCGTCACCCGTCAATAGTGAGAAATGAGTAAAAAAAAAAAGAGCATAGGACTATCCCTGTATAAAAAATAGGAATATACATCAAATCCACTATGGAACCGAGCACCATCAGAAGCATTTTTAAACAAGAACAAGGCGAGAAACTTGCTCCTTACATTTTTAAATTATCTGACACTATTAAGCTACTTAGATACAGAGATGAAATTTACCATTAATTCTAATAGAAGTATGAATTCCACTTACCAAGAAATTTCTGAATGACATCAGCAGGAATTAATTCCAAAAAGCAAAAATTACCAGAAACTTTCCAAGAACTGAGGAAAATATGAAAATATTAGAAGAGTAAAAGATTGTATAGATATATAAATATAGAGATAATTCTATGAAGAAATTTTACAAAACCAGATAAATTATATATAAAATATATTATATATATAGTTATAATGACTGAATACAAAAAAGCAAATCAAGTTTTTGAAAGTAGGCTGTAGTTGTAGTTGTGCTTTCAAAATTCCCAAGAAAATATTTATCAAGATATATAAGATTTTTTAAGCTCTTTTTAAGTCAGAATAAGATATCTTTTTAATAGTTCAACTTAAGGCTATAGATAGTGGGTCCATAAGTACTAGTTGTTATCTTAAGAAGAAAGTCTACATTAATAAAAGAACTCTATACTGCTGTGACTATAGTATATCTCTTTATCAGAAAATCTATTTAAATATATTAGAAATTAATTATACTCATTTTGAAAATATATAAGATTATCTAACAAAAAATAGTCTTCTATTACAGATCTATATATAGTAATATAAAAAGAATACTATAGTAAAAAACCAAGATAGTTATTGATATTAATATAACTACTACTATTAAGAACTTTTTACTAAATTATACTAAGATCTATAGATTGTCTAGTTTAGTTAGAAATATTAATTGAGTTACTCAATTAATTATCTTTTTACTTGCAGAAATAAGCTACAAGTCTATTCATCATGACTTTTAGCTGGTTTGAAAAAAATAGTACTTTATAGATACTCAAATATAATGTTTTTCATAAATTATAACTCTATATATTTAAATCATGAGTCTCTGAACTAATTTATATAATACTTATTAATATTTATAATATGATTTGCAATTTAAAGCTTATAAAAAAGAAGAGACCCAGAATTTATTAAAGAGATATAAAGAGCATCTTATCAAAACTAAGTTAGAATAAAACTATTATAATAGAAATATCAAATTGATAGAAAAACAAAGAAAACTTATCAATTAATATTTACTGACAAATTCTAAGAATATTGATACTACTACTTATTATAGTTATGAATAAGTCCCAAATATCTATATATCTCATTTAGATTAATAAATTGATAAGATACATATATTATCTTAGTACTTGCAAAGTATAGTTATTTGAGATCTGAGATGAAGCAGTATATAAGTAAATAAATTATATACTAAATAAGAATGAGTTTCTTGAAAAAGATTTAAATAGAACTCTTAGCCTAGTATTTGATAGTATTAAGCAATTAAATAAAGAAGAAAATGGTTTGAAAGTTATCTGCAATAATGTAAATAGATAAAACAAAAACAATACTACTCTTTAATTTTACATATCTATACTTGATAATTACTAGCTATTATAAAACTATTGAGCTCAATTTTATAGTTTCTGTAAGAGGATAGCTTTTTAGAGTAACCATTACATAGTTCTGAAAGAGTTTTCTGGAAGTTCTAGATATTCTAAAAGACTATTTTCTTATGGTTAAGATCAATTTCATATGGAGTACATCCTCTATGCTTATTGATTTTAAGATCAGGTTGACATCTCAACCAAAGTCCTTTTTTGGACTAGTTCTGGATGTTCAGGATTTTCCATATTTTAGGAAGTTCAAGAAACTAAGACCAGCTTAGTTGAATTGGTATATTGCTGCAGACAATACTCAATTAGGAAATTTCATGATGGAGTTAGGAGTAGGACCTAACAGGGAGCAGATTTACTTAAGAGTAGTTTGTGAGTTATTAAATAGGTTTATTCACTATTCATGATATTGCTATACTAGGAATAGTTGTGTGAAGGGATATTGTGGGGAAATGTTCAGGAATATTCTTGTGTGTTTGAGTCTATTCAAGTTTGAGATTCTGAGATCTGGGAGAGGGGGTATTTATACTAGTGAGGGGCTATCTGAGCTATACTAGATATGAATGTAGCACTTAGTACCTTGCTGAGTTAGAATGCAGTCACATAGTACAAGTGTAATCTGATATGTCAAGAGATCATCTGACTGCTGAGTTAGTTCACAGTTATGTCATATAAGGCTAATCTAACTATACTATGACAGCTAAGCTATTTATAGGTTTAGACACTGTCTGGGTAGTCTTCGATAATATCACCATCGATGACATCATCTCTGATGAAGTAGTCATCTAAGAAGAGTAGTTTATGGATTACTTCTCCTTATTCACTGAGGTAATAATATATTGGAACTTCATCACTGTCCTATAGGATAGCATCATCTGTCTTGTATGCTGGATAAGGTGTTGGTGGGCAAAGGAGGAGTGCATCATCTTCACTTTTATCAGATTCGCTGTCTGCATACTTTCTATAGGTTACAGTACTATAAGTCACAGAGTTGTAGTAAGCTGGTGGCTGTGGTTCATGTCATTCATACTTGAGTAGTGGAGTTGTTGGTTCAATCTTGAGGGTTGTCTGAAGGTATAGATTGTGTTCTCCAGTCTCTTCATTGTAGTTGAAGTAATCAGGGATAAATGCAGGTTGGTATTCATACCAGTGGTCATTGTCCCAATAAGTCTCATATGTAGTTATGAACTGTTGTAAGTTCATCAGTAGGGTTGGTGGTGTGATCAGAGTTGGCAGAGATCCTTGGCTCAAGGTTATATTGGCATTGGAGGGATCGTTGTCTTCTACTTCATCTTCATCAAATCAGATTATATTGTAGATATCCTTTATAGTGTATCCAACTTAGAGCATTTGCAGGATGTGGTCGTCGGGGTGCGAAAAGGTTCTGTCAGTAGTCTGGATATACTCGAGATACTTGTGGTTGAGTTCTTATATTATGTCATCGATTTGGCCATAAGACAGAGTAGCAACCATTTTCCTGGTAGTAACTTGGAGGCAAGGAATAAAGGTGCTGTACTTGTAGAAGAGTTCTCTATATTTGTGGGCAATGAGCTTCTGGTGTTGAGATATCTGGGTAATATCTGTATTATGGTGGTATTCAACCATGTCTTCTAGGAGATAGCCGATCTGGTAGTAGATTGAGATTTGTCTGATTTGGTGGACCTCATTAAGCATGTTCAGGGCATTCCATCAGACTTCCATAAAGTAGAGGGATACTAGGCTATAGATATTCATAAGAGACAGAGGGGGTGTGGCTTGGTTGATAATGGTATTCCAAATGTCAGCGCGGATGCAGTTATAGATCTCAGTAGTCATGTTTGTATATGTTCAGAAGTTGTGGTTGTTGTTTGTTTTGGTTCTTTGTTTTGACATGTCTCAGTGCCCAGTATATATACATTTGGTCCTGATTGGTAAGATTCCATTTGTGTGAATCTTATGTTCCATGACTTCATGTTGACTCAGCTTTGTGCACTGTGACTTCAGTTTGACTCAACTTTGTGATTGAGCAGGTGATTTCCAGATTTGTTCAGCTATTGTGTGTGATCTCGGTGGCTTGTTCAGAGGGTGATGTGTGATTTCTGTGGCTTGGAGGTTGTATGCTTACAACTCTCCCCTTCTTAGCTTTCAATGTTCTTGTTGGGGCCTTCTAATTTTGTTCTAGTATTGTTACACTATTTGGGAGATCAAAAGTCCAGTAAAGTCCATTTTTTCAGAAAGTGGCATGCTCATAGTACAGTTGTCTACATGTTGGATTCACATGTTAAAGGGTCATATGTTCAATGCTATGTACCAGAAGTGATTCTGACATCATTCACTGCTGGAGAATTTCCTCTAAGGAATCTTCTTAAATGTCTATACCTTGTTTCTCACCAGTGATATGAGGAGAATAGGCTTGCTTTCAGTTATGCTATTTTTTTCAGAGGGTCGGTATTCTTTGTCTTGTCTTACTGAGTTCTTGATTTTGTTCATGATAATTATAATGTTCAGGGGGGTAATATATAGTGTATACTGATAGGTGCCAGGTATTTGGTTTTTAGTTATTCAGGGAGTCATACTCCTGAACTAAGTCAGTAGCATTCTGGAGATTGGTCTTGGGTTCCCAGGTTGCATCATACATTGGATAACCTTTCCATTTGACAAGGTACTCATGATGGTTCTTGTGTCCACATTTGTTGAGAATTTGTTCAACTTCATATTCTTCCTGGTCATTAATAATGATAGGTGCAGGTGGTTCAGTGGTCTGGTTTGGGAATAGCTCATTGTTATTTTCATTATATCACTTGAGACATTGAACATTGAAGACTGGGTAGATCTTAATGATATCTAGTAGCACCAATTTGTAGGAGGTTGGAGAGACTTGTGCAATGACTTTGAATAGTCCAATAAACTTGCTGTTCAGCTTTGTAGATGGTCTGTACTTGAGGTTGTCAACTCAGTATCCTCGGATGTCCAGTAGAACTTTTTCTCTGATATTGAAGATTTCTTCTCAGCGGTATTGGTTAACATACTGTAACTGTTGTTCTTGAGCTTGTGATAAATTCTCAATTGTGATCTGGCTTAGATTACACATTCAGAGCAGGAATTCTTCAACAGCTTCGACTGTGGAGAGTTCTTCAGTAGTTCAGATAAGTGTCAAAGAGGTGTTTGGGTTTTGTTCAGTATTGGCGAAGAATGGGGTCATTCCAAGAGAGGCTTGCTTGCTGTTATTATAGACAAACTCAACTATAGTGAGGTATTCATGCCAATCATCTTGTCTGTAGGAGACATAGTTCCTTAGTATTTATTCTAGAGTTCAGTTCATTCTTTCGGTTTTGCCATCAGTTTCAGGGTGAAAGGCTGTGAATAGTACAAGTTTTGTTCCAAGGTGTGTATGGAGGGCTTTCCAAAAATAACTGGTGAATTTCAGGTCTCAGTCGCTAATAATGATTTTAGGAAGACCATGATAGCAGAAGATGTTGTCAAATAAGAGTGTAGCTATATCTGGTGCTGTTGCAGTAGTAGTAGTTAGCACAAAGTGGGCTTGTTTGCTGAGATAATCTATAAAGACAACAATTATATCTTTCCCATTCTTGGTTCAGGGTAGTTATATAATGAAGTCCATAGAGATTTGTTTCCAATTAGTGGATGATACTGGGATAGGGTAGAGTAGGCTAGGTTTTGCTAGTATTGAGGACTTGTTGCATTGGTAGGCATTACAGGAAGTGATGTAGGTCTTGAGCTGATCTGCTATATGGGGCCAATAGAAGTTTCGGAAGATAACTTCATAGCATTTGTCAAATCCTAAATGTCCAGCTATAGGGGCATCATGACATTTGAATAGGATAGTCCTTTGGAGGTCTCAGTTGTTTGGAACATACAATCTGTCCTTATAGTAGATAGTATTATCCTTGAGTTGGTATTAGTTGTACTGGGTATGCTTGTCAGCATTGTCACTGCTCAGGATTTCTCGGAGTGCTTGAGCTTCTTTATTATCAGCACATGTGGTGATAATTTCTTCCATAATGGAGTTTGTAACCAAGGTGAGGGTTTAGATAACTTCTTCAATTAGTGGTCTGGATATTGCATTGGCAATAATATTTTCCTTGCCAGGGTGATACTGGATTTCATAGTCAAAGTTGGTGAGGACTTTCATCCATCTGACTTACTTTCGAGAAAGGGTAGTCTGTGTCTTGATGTTGACTAATGACTTGTAGTCAGTCAGTACAATAAAGTGTACTCTTTCTAGGTATGGTTGCCATTTGATCAGAGTGTCTACAATGGCTAGCATTTCCTTCTTGTGAGTTGTATAGTTGATTTCGGCATCATTGAACTTGTGGGAATGATAGGCCACAGGGTGTCCTTCTTGCATGAGTACTGCTCTAAGAGCTAGATCAGAGGCATCAGTAGTAACTTCATATAGTAGAGCAGGGTTTTACTGGAGTAGTTATCAAGGCATCCTTCAGTGCTTGAAAGGTGGTATCTTGCTCAGGTCCCCAATTTATAAGATTGTTGAAGTCTTTTTCTTATTTTGTGGTCCAGGACTGTTCTTCTTTCTTGCTGTACTTGGTCATTTGGGTAAGAGTGGTAGTGATTTTGGTGAAGTTGGCAACAAATCGTCTATAATAGTTTACTAATCCCAGGAATGACTGTAGGTCCTTTAGCTTCTTGGGTCTGGGCCAATCCTTGATTGCAGAGATTTTGCTGAGGTCTACTTTGATTCCATTTGGGATGACAATATGTCTAAGGAATTGAATTTCCTTCAGGAGAAATTCATACTTGCTGAGTTTTGCAAAGAGTTGGTTTTCTTGGAGTTTCAGTAGTACTAGTTCAAGGTATTTGAGATGTTCTTCCAGGGTTTTGCTGAAGACTAGGATGTCATTGATATAGATAACAACAAATTTGTCCAGATATGGGTGCAGGATGGTGTTCATCAGTGTCTGGAAGGTTGCTGGAGTATTAGTTAAGCCAAAAGGTATAACCAGGAATTCAAAATGTCCATAGCAAGTTTGGAAGGCTGTCTTGTAGATGTCTTCTTCTTTCATGGAAATTTGCTAGTAATTATTTTGCAGGTCAAAAGAGCTTATGAATTGTGGGTTGGTAAGTCTATCGAATATTTCATCGATTCTGAGTAATGGGCAATAGTTCTTGATGGTCTGTTCATTGAGGTTGTGGTAATCAATGCATATTTGCAAGTCTCCTCCTTTCTTTACAACAAAGAGGACTGGTGTACCATAGGGTGATACACTGAGTCTGATGAATCCTTGTTCTAGGAGTTTGTCAATTTCCTTCTTAAGTGCATCAATTTCTCTCAGCGATATGTAGTAGATTGACTTGAAGGCTGGCTTGGCATCTAGAATAGTCTTGATGGTATGGTCTACTGCTTATTTAAGAGGTAGGCCTTTTGGAAGCTTCTTTGGGAATATGTCTCAGAATTTCTAGAGTAATGGTCTGACATGGTTGTCAACTTTGGAAAAGTCTTCTTCAGAGTTCTTGAGTTCTCCTTTGGATGTGCAGATGGAGATGATGAAGAGAGGACATTTCTTGGCCAATTTCTTGAGTTGTAACTTATTGATATGGGTGATCTTTGGTTTAGGGTCACTAGAACTGAGTGGGTCCTTTTCACCTTGCAGTTTGAAGTTGTGGTGTCCTTTCTTGATGGTCAGAGAATAGTTTATCCAATCAATCATGGGGTTTTCTTATTTTAACCATAGAGTTCCAAGAATGATCTCATTGTCAGAAAGTGGTACAATTTGGAGGGTAACATGTACTCAATAGTCACTAATTCAGAAGAGTAGGTTGTGGACTTCCTTGCTAATGACATGTGAGGTTCCATTAGCTGTGACAACTGCTTGAGTTTGTTATACCAGAGAGGTGAAGACCTTGAGTCTGTTGGCTGTTTTTTCATTGATGAAGTTGCCTGAGGCACCGCTGTCTATTATAATCTTGACAGGTGCTCAGTTGACAAAAGCTTGAAGTGTAAGCAGTTTGTCTGATCCAATGGTGGTGATTTCGGTTGTAGGAGCTTTCCTTCTATTGGTTCTTCTTTGAGCCAGTTCATTGATACAAGAGAAGCAATCATCAATCATTTGGGAAGAGTACATTCCAATATCATGGGGGCATCAGCCACTTGGTACATATCTGTCTTTGATTTTCTTGTAGAATTGTTCTTCTTTGTTCATGGTAGGTTGGACTGGGGCCTTGTTTGATGAGCCAAATCCTTTGGATCCTCAGATGGTGGATAGTAGTTCAGAGACTTCCTTGACTGTTAGGGTTGACTTGATTTTTTCAAATAGGATCTGGGCAATGCAGAAATCTATGGAGATCTTGAAGGATGTCCAACTGTGGTTTTGGATAAGGACAATAATTTCGCCTGTATAATCTTCATCAATAACTCCTCCTTCTACTGAGAGTCCTTTCAATGCTAGGCTGCTGTGACAGCATATTCTTCCAACATATCCTTTAGGGATTTGGATGCTGATTTCTGTATAGACTTGCTTGACTTCTTGGTTGGAAACTGTAGCTTCTTCAGCTACATACAGGTCATATCCAACTGCTTTTTGACTTCCTTTGGTTGGGGCCTTAGCAGTTTATCTTAACTTGACAAAGTCTAGTGTTCTAGTGGTCAGGTTATTGAGGTGGTGCAGAGTAGTAACAGTTGCTTGTGTTGTTGTTTGGGGTTTTCAGTTGGGGCAGGCACTGGCCATGTGTCCTGTATTTTGGCAATAGAAGCATGCTCTACTTCTTCGAAGTTCATTCCTTTCTCCTTTGGTGAGTTTCTTGAAAATACTCAGCTGGGTGGGTTCATGATTTCTGGGTATCTATGAGGTGGATGTTGAGGGAGCTTGGGATGCTTCATGCTTGGGTTCTTCTTTCTTGGTCCAAGTCTTTTCCTTGTTATTGAATTGTCTTCGGAGCAGGATGGGTCCAGCTGTTAGGATTTACTTGACCATGGTCTTGATTCTTACTAGGCACCATTGTTGGTGGTCACAACCAACTGAGTGGCCTTGTTCTCAGATTTTTCTGGTAAGCCATTCAGATAGTATATCAAATAGGTGGTCTGCTCGTGTACCATTTCACACTTCATCATTGGCAATATATCCTAGGCCAACAGTGTTCAGAAGTAACTCGAGTTTTGTGCAGAAGGTTTCAAATTCTTCCTTGCCATATATATCAAATTTGAGGTTGTGGAGTTTTACTCAGGATTCAGCGATCATAGTTTCACTGCAGTATTGAGCAATCATGAGTTGTTTGAGTCCAGGGGCTGCAGGATGGGCTCCATATCCTAGGGCATTGTTTGCTGCATTCTGGGCAATTACTGTAGGTTGGGTGTCCCATGTGAGAGGTTTTTCAGGAAGGATTCACCACCATTCTTCAGTAGGTCCTCAGAAGAATGTAACAACTTGGCAGACATAGGCTATAGTAGTAGCAAAGAGTTGTTCCAGAGTGTGGTCTTGATTGTTTGTCAGAAGGTGGTCAGTAACTCACTCATTGGTCCATTGATTGGCTTCAAAATTGGTGTCAACTACACTAATGAAGCTTTAGACTTCTTGTGCAGTACCATTGAAGGTAGGTAGGCTCAGATTTTTGATAGGTCGGGTCTGTTCAGCTAAGGCAGTAATGGTTGCTACCATTATGGCTACCTGGGCTATGAGGTCCAGAATCTGTTGGTTCACCATATTGTTTACTGAAGGCAGTTGGAATACTGATAGTGGTATTACTGGTACTACTTGAGGTACTGGTGCAGAGTGTGAGGGTGTTCTTTGAGTCTGTGTAAGTTGCTGGAGTAATAGTTGTGGATCTGGAGTAAGAGCTCGATAGATAGCTGTTTGATACTGTGTAGGTATATTCTGGCCTGATGGAGGTGTGTTTCCTTTGGTAGTGTATCCGGGATCAAATTCACTAAGATACTCCTCCTCCTCTTTGGTTTGATTCTCATGTAATTGAGTTTGCTCAGCATTAAAGTAGATAGAATCAGTTGTATATCTGATTTCAGATGGACTTAATTCAAAGTCAAGTTCTGGTTCAGTATTGGTTTCAGATTCAGATAGAGTAGTAGTAGGGCCTGCTTCTGGTTTGGGGTTGAGTAGTTGGTAGTACTCCAAACAAGTCAATTTGAATCAAATCTGGATTTGATTTATCACATAATGGTTTGATCTGAATCTCAAATCCAAAGCCATCCAAATCAACTCAGATTAATCTGAATCATCCATCTGAATCACCCCAT
Organism: Jimgerdemannia flammicorona; assembly: GCA_003990745.1. Taxonomy (NCBI): domain Eukaryota; kingdom Fungi; phylum Mucoromycota; class Endogonomycetes; order Endogonales; family Endogonaceae; genus Jimgerdemannia; species Jimgerdemannia flammicorona. Next base: position 897 of record RBNI01004468.1, on the reverse strand, counting down.
CCAAATCATCTATCCAAATTACCCCAATCTGAATCACTCAATCTGAATCACTCAATCTGAATCACTCAATTTGAATTACTCAATCTGAATCACTCAATCCAAATCCTCCAATTCAAATCCTTCAATCCTCATCCAAATCTGAATCCTTCAACTGAATCCTCCAATCCAAATCCTCCATATGACTCATATGCCAGATGTGTCTATAATATAATATACATACATATACAATATACATACATGCATATACATGCATATGCAAATATACAAACACACATGTCGATAGATCAGTCTTCAACAGTTCACAGTACCAATAATGCTTTAAGTCAAACATCCCTGATAGTTCCACACTTTCTACACAATCCTCACTCTGAAATCTGGCATCATTGTGCTAAGATAGGAGATGATGTTGTTTGTAATTATTGCAGGTAAAAAATTAAGACACACCTATTGATACTTTTTATTTGTTTTGACACACACATGATATTGTTTCATCCACCCCCATAAACTGCATCAGTCAGAAGTTCAAAATGCTTGGGGATATGACTTCGAACATAAATTGACACATAAAAGACAAGCACTCTGACAAAATCAAAAAGAACATAAAGACAAATAAAATCAACATCCAAGCTGTGGTGGATATGTTTATCCAATTGCCTGACCATTTCTGTACCAACAATGCTGTTTAATCAAAAATATTTAGCCATACTCTTTGGCAGAATTTTGAAATCGGCTCATTCACTGGATTGTGTGTACAGACCAACCATTCACAACCATCGAGAGTGATCAATTGCATAGTATCTTTGGCCTCCTCAAGCATGATTTATATTTGCTAAGTACTGATACTATTCACAAAGATGTCCTGGAGGCCTATAGGAAGAAGCACGATAATCTCTTTTT
>RBNI01004467.1:0-14007 GCA_003990745.1 Jimgerdemannia flammicorona | reverse complement strand
AAAAAAGACAATGATCAGGAGTTCCTTCTCATGAGTAGTATACTAGGTCTCAGCTGACTTAAGCTTTTGGGAGAGATAGACCACTAGGCAATCTTCTTGAATGAGTACTATCTCAATGATAATATCAGAGACATCTATGATCAGAGTAAATTATCTAGTAAGATTAGATACAATTAGCACTGGGGTCTCAGTAAGGAGTCTCTTGAGGTGGTCTATAGTCTGGATATACTTGAGGGTCCATTCAGTCTTGATTTTTACTCCTTGTGGGCCAGGCTGGTCAGTGGGGCTATAATAGCAGAGTATTCTTAGATAAACCTTTGGTAGTAATCTGCAATATCTAGGAAGTGCTGGAGTAGCTTGAGAGTAGTAGAGATGGGAATATTCTTAAGAGCTGATACTGTTCAGGGGTCCATATTGATGCCTTCAGTAGAGATGATATGTTCTAGGTACTCAATCTGATTTTGATAGAACTTATACTTACTCATCTTAGTATAGAGCTGATGTTCTCACAGAAGGATCAGTATCTGCCTGAGGTGGGTGTAGTGTAGCTCCACTGTTTCACTATAAATTAGTATATCATCAATATATACAAGAACACCAATATTGAGCAGTAGTCCAAAGATATCATTCATCAGATATTAGAATATTACTGATGTATTGATCAAATCAAAAGGTATAACTCAGAATTGGTAATATCTAAACTATATTTGGAAAGTTATCTTTTCAATATCCTTCTCATTGATGAGAATCTGATGGTAACTATTTTACAAGTCTAGTAGGGAAAAGGTCTTGACCTTGAAGATTTGGTATAATAACTCATCAATTCTAGATAAAGTATACTAGTTCTTGATGGTAATCTTGTTGAGGGCTCTGTAGTCAATATATATTCACAGAGAGCCATTATTCTTCTTGACAAACAGAATGGAGGCTCCAAATAGAGAATGGCTGGGTTTAATATATTCTTGGATCAGTAGTTTAGTCAACTTATCCTTGAGAATCTTGAGTTTAGGTTGGGTCAACTGATAGATACTCTTGTATAGAGATTCAGATTTTAAAATAAGATCAATTCTATGTTGAATTTGGTACTTGGGTGGAAGTCCTTTAGGTTTCTGAAATATATCTTAGAATTCTTCAAACAATTCTTGAGCTTCTAGTAAGATGGAGCTACTTGGATCTTTAGTGACTTCTTGTACAATATAGATGAAGTATTTGTTTCCTTTTTTATGGGAGAATCTCTTTATTTAAATGGTAGAGATGATTTTGATTTCTTGATAATTAATACCTTCTTGAGGTGACAGAGTGATCTTTCTGCCTTTATAGATCAGGTTAACCTCATTAGTCCTTCAGTTGATATCTGAGTTATACTGGATCAATCAGACCTTTTCTAAGATAATGTCTTGTCCTGGAAGATCTATGATACTGAAGTCCAACTTCTCTTGGTATTTGTCAATCTTGAGTAATAGGTTCTTATAGATCTTGGTCAACATATAGTCTTACTATCACTGAAGGTGATACTTCTTTTCTCAGTGACTGGTCTGCTTTGAGCTCTAATCCTCTTAGCAGTCTTGGTGCTAATATAGTTTCCAGTAATACTACTATAAGTACACAATCTCCAAGCCACCAAAATAGCATGTCACTCTCTGAACAAATCTGGAAGTCATATATAAGATTATAAAGCTGAGTCAAACTGAAGTTACAGAGTACAAAGCTGAGTTAACTCAAAGTCACAGAATATAAGATTTACATAAATGGAATCTTACCAATCAGGACTAAATGCATATATACTGAGTACTAAGATTTGTCAAAACAGAGAACTATAACAAATCAAACAAATAACCACAACTCTTAAATATACACATATGATCACTGAGATCTATAACTATATCTGTACTGACATTTGAAATTCCATTATCAACCAAACCACACCTCTTCTGCCCCTCATGAATATCTATAGCCTGGCACCTCTCTACTTCATAAAAGTCCAATGAAATATCCTGAACATACTCAGTAAAGTCTACCCAATTAGACAAATCTCAAGCTACTATCAGATTGGCCACTTTCTAGAAGATATAGTTGAACATCACTATGATACAGATATTATCCAGATATCTCAACACCAGAAACTCATTACCTGCAAACACTGAGAACTCTTCTATGAGTATAGCACCTTTATTTCTTGCCTCTAAGTTATTACTACCAAAATGGTTGCCACTCTATCTTATGGCCAAATCAATGATATGATATAAGAACTCAACTACAAGTACATATATCAAGTATGTCCAGACCATAGACAGAACCTTCCTACATCTTGATAACTACATTCTATAAATGCTCCAAGTCAGATATGTCATAAAGGATATCTATGATATAATCCAGTTCAATAATGATAAAGCAGAAGATAACAATCTCTCTGATATTGATATGACCTTTAGCCAAAGATCCCTGCCAGCCCTGATCACTCCACCAACCTTGTCAATGAACTTACAATAGTTCATAACCACTTATGAGACCTATTGAGATAATGATCACTAGTATTAGTACCAATCTGCATTTACCTTTTTTTTTTTTTTTTTTTTTTTTTTTTTTTTTTTTTTTTTTTTTTTTTTTTTTTTTTTTTTTTATAGTCACTTGAACTCTGCCATTTATTACCCATCTATTAATAAGTTTACAGGATACCCTCCCACTACCTGATTCCCATAGGAGTGCCACTCCCCCCACCTACATGAACAAAGACCACTTTCTCACCCACAACTCTAACCCTCCCCCCACTTTGCCTACAGATTTTCTCTACCAAATGATACCCTTGACTCACCTGCAACCCCCAACTAAGCCACCAGCCCATCAAGGTGTCTTCTATAAGGCTACGCCACCTTAGCAGCCTGACCTCTGAGCCAAGTGTCCTCCCATCCTCAAAAACAAATAACCAGTGACTGGCCAGCCCCACCCAAATGGCCAAAGCTCAGCCTAATGTCAGCCATTCCTTTCCCACCCCCCCCTCCAATCTATTCCTTAAATCCTCCCATCACCCCCACATGCCAGCTCCCCTACACACTACCCTCAAATGATCCCCAATGTTCTGCCAAAAGGTACTAAGTACCTCACACTCTCCTAGCCAATGTTCAGGTGTCTGCACATATCCCCCTTCCTGCCCTACATTATAATACTCTTCACAGTTGAAGTAATCTCCCTCAATAAGATAACCTGAGTGGAAGTTGAGCATGACATTCCGCCTCAGCACACACCACCAGACCACCCAGTACTTTGGTGGCAGCCACCTCCTCACCTCAGCACTCCAGGCCCAAATGCTATACCAGTCCCACTCTTCTCCGATTCCTACTCCTTGCCAACTGCTAGGCCACAGGTCCTGGCCCAGTCCCCATTGATATTCAATCCCATCACCAATATCAAACTCAATTAAGGGAATGCCACCCAGTAACACTCAGTCCCATCTCCACATTGCTGGGTCTCAAGCTGCCTCCCCTTCATTTCCCTGCCATCTAATTCCAATGCAGCATGCCCCCTCTGCCACTCCTCACTGGAAGCCTTTGTATCACAATTGTTCGGTGTTCTGAAGGCCCACAAGTGCTAGGAGATCACCAGTCGAACCCCTTAGAGAGGATCTCATCTCTCAGACTTTCTGCAGTAGGGGGACCCAACCACCCCCTCTCAACTCCACTGCTCTCTTCAGCCACCACACTCTCAAGCAGTGCAGCCTCTTAGGAAAGTCCACCAGTCCAAGTCCTCCACTCACCACCAGTAAGGACAAGACCTTCCAGCTGATCTGACTCTGCCTTTCAGCCCAGATCCACCCCTTGGCCAGCTTCGTCAATCGCTTCACCACCCAAGCTGGGAAGTCCAGATGATAAGCCAGATGCCACAACTTTGGCAGCCAATAGATGTTCAGAATCGAAATGCGTCCTGCCAGAGACAATTGGTGGTCCCCCCAACTCTACAGGGCCTCCTCCCAGATGTCAACCCACTGCTCCCACCAAAGTCTGGGCAGAACCGACCCATATACTGACAGATAAATACCCAAGTATCGGACCACCTCACCAGTAGGGACAATGGTGCCAATAATCTCCCCTCCCACCAGACCATTGCCTAATACTATTGTTTTGCACTTATGCCAATTAAGCCTAGCCCTGGAGTTCACCTCATACTACTTCACTATCTTCTTGAGTTTCTCTACATCTGCAATTGATTCCAGGCCGACCACCATGTCATCTGCAAATGCCCCTACTTTCCACCCAATGCCAAAGATAGAGAGCCTCACTATCTTCTGCCTGATTCTGTCCATGAAGGGCTCCAGAGAAAGAGCATACAAAATGGGGGACAGTGGGTCCCCCTAGGGCACCCCCCTACCCAGGGGAAATGCTACCCCTCTGTGTTCATTATATATGAGTGCAGCCCTACTTCCTTCCAGTAGGCTGACCATGGCTATCCTGAACTGGCATGGGACCCCAATCCTATCCAATACTTTCGCCAGCCAGATCTGTCACACTCGGTCATAAGCCTTCTTCTGGTCCAGAAAGACCAGATGCCCATTCAGTCCACTGGCTCTCGCCCCTTCAATAACTCCATGAACCCATGCTGTATCATCCCTGATGAGCCAGCCTCCCACAAAGCCCCTCTGCTCATCACCTAAGACTTGCTGGGCCACCTTTTGCAACCTTGTGACCACCACCTTAGTAATCAACTTTCTGTCCATATCCAGTAGCATAATTGGCCTCCAGTTCTTCCAGTCCTCTCACCTTCCTTTGTTCTTATAAAGCAATGTCACCAGCCCCAGATCCTGGTCTCCCACCCATCTCCCCATCTGTAGAATCTAATCACATAGTGCCGTCATCTCTCCCAGTACTCCTGGGACTCCCACCATCTTTTTCCAGAAGTCCCAGGGCAGACCATCCTCCCCAGGCATTGTACCCAAGATTGTCATGGCAAGAACCTGGCAGATCTCCTCCTCTTGCATCGGCAGTACTAAGTCATCCAGCCCATCTGCTTGTGTAGGGTGCCAATCCTCCAATGCTCGGTCAATGTCCTCAGTATCTGCCCCACCCTCCTCCTCACTCCACAATCCACTCCAACGCTCCTTTAATGATCCAAGAATGTCTTATATACCATGCACCAATATACCATCCACATCAATCACCCCCTCCCACCTTTGTTGCACCCTTCTCACCTGAAGGGCTCTTGTGAGAAACTTTGAGGACCACTCTCCTTCCTTCAACCCCTACCAATGAAGCCATGCCACCAGACCCTGGACCCTTGCCTCTTCCTCATTCCACAGCACCTGTTGTAGTTCAACCACCTCCATTCTTACCCTTATCAGTCTCCAGTCCTCCTCCCCCTCCAATGTCACCAGTCTTGCACAGTTCTCCAAGAGTCTAGACAGTCTACTAGAAGCCCACTGCACCCACCTTCTCCTCTGTTTCCCAGCCTCCTTACCAGCCTCACTCCAGATGGTCCTGGCCATCTCCTTCATCCTTATCTACCAAATAGCAACTGGGGCACCTTCCTGCCTCCAGTACTTCACTTACAGTTGAATGTCTTCAGCCCACTCATCTCACTGGATCATATCATCTAGTAGGGAGAAATTGAGATGCCAATGTCCAGGCCCATCCCCACTCCCCCCAAAATGTCCCTGCCCTAAAAGCCCCCAATGATCCGACCAAGGACACCATTCCACCTCCAGTGACTTCCAAACATCCAAGCCCCAGCAGTTGGCTGTTAGAATCCAATCAATCCTCATCCCCAGGCCCCTGGCCCAGTGTGTGTACACCCTCCTATCCCCCCAACATTCTCTACCCACATCCACCAGAGCACTCAGTCTTTCCACTTCCTCTCATACTGCCAGTCCTCCACTCCAACCTTCAACTCCTCATCCTCTATCAGTTCTATCCCTCAATACATCATGGACCATATTGAAGTCTCCCCTAAGCATATCCACCCCAACCTCTACAAGAATTCCACTCTCCTGTAGGCCCTTCACCCAATTCACATGCTCACCCCATACTGCAGGGCAGTAATAGGAGCCCACCATGACTGGCTCCCAACCTGCATATATTCACTCTCCCCAGACCAATCTATCCCCCCAGCTCTGCACATCCCTTATCTCTCCTCTGTCTTTTCACACCAGAATCCCAACCTTGCCCTTCTAGACTGCCTCACCTCCCCACTCCTTTGTCCATTCCAGTCTATCCAAGTCATTCTCACACCTGACATCCTGCAAGAGGAAGAGATTGGCCTCCAATCCTTTCAGCCAAGTAAAAATGTTCTTATGTCGATAAGTGCCCTATAACCCATTCATGTTCAAAGAAAAAATGTTGGTTGTACTATTCATAGTGAAAAATAGTCTGTTATCAAGCTTTCTCTACTGCTCCATGTTTATCTCCTCCTGCGCCAAGTCTAGATTATGTTCCACAGTCACTGCCTCCTCTTCAGCCCTCTGAGCTTCCAGTCCAGCCAACAGCTCATTCATCTCCCCATCTGCCTTCTCCTCGAATTCCTCATGGTACTCCAGACAGGCTTCCTGCCAGAGCTGCAGTCCATGATGCTTGGTCCAGCAGTATTCAGCCCTTTCTCCCGTGACTCCCACCATCTCTGCCTCCTGCTCCTTATCTACCTCATAGCCCTCCTCCTCCAGATACACTGCAAGAATTTCTGCCTTCAATGCCATCACCACCCCCTCCCTCTGCAGGATCCTTGCCCAATGCTCATCACTCATTACCCTCAAATCTACCTCTCCCAGCTCCTTGGCCACCAGGTTGTTCATCATCCTGTACATCCAAAGTAGGTTCCCACCTCCTTTCCTCCAGGGGTTGCCAGCCTCCCACCATCCAGCATTGTGGTATCAGCCCCAGCACTCACAGCCTCACCCCACTCCTCTGGGATGTCCACCAGTTTCTCCTTACCAACCACTACCACTTGTCCCCCTTTTGCCACCTCCGGGACTCCAAATTGCACTCACTGGGCCCCCTGCATCAGCACATCCTCCACCACCCTGCTTCAGGAGCTGGGCCCCACCTGATAAGAGGAGTAGGGGTAGGGGAGTTCTCCCATATCTCATCCCAAACCTCCAGTGTACCATCCACATATGGGTCCTTGTCAGTCACCTCCCTGTTCTCGCCAGTCCCCTTCCCAGCACTCTCACTTCCCTTGCCTACCCAGACACTTGCTTTGGCCCTGCCAGTGTCTACCATCCTGCTCATATCCTTCTGAGGCTCACCCTTCATCTTCACCAGCAGTTCTCTCTGTCTTCTACATCCCTGATCTCGTTCTCACTGCTCCTTGCTCACTCGAATCTGCTTCCCATCCACCACCTCCAAGTGCGTCACCTCTTCAAAGGCCCTCCAAGCCTTCACCCACCATTCCACTGTACTACTCAACTCTTCTAGTGCTTCCAATAGGTCCTCTTCCTCCTCCTCACTCTCCTTCACCCTCATCACCTTGCACATGATCACCCTCCAGACCATACCAGAAGGCCAGTCCCTTGCCTTCCCGGTGGCCTCCTTTTCTGCCAGCCGAATCCTCACATCCACATCTCCAATCCTGAGCAAGGTCCCCTCCCAGACTCTGAATCCAATATCTACCACCTCTCCATACTCCGCCATAACCTCCTCAACTCTCTTTCTTATCTCCATTACCATCACTGTGGGCACCCCTTTCACCAGCAGTTGGACCACTCTGGGATCCCATTTCAGGCATCGTGCCATCAGAACACACACCTCCCCAACTATCAATCCAACCTTCAACACTTCCTCCAAAGGCTCAGCCTCCTCAAAGCCCACCTCCACTCCCTCCAGTCCCTTCAAAAACTTTATGGTCGCTGCTCCAGCCACCTGCTTAGCAATCAGCCCCAGTACCATTTTCACTATCACTGCTAGGCCCTAGAAGCATAGTGTCACTATGAATGCCAAGATCGATTTCTTAAGTAATGGTGCCACCACCAGGCCCATCATACCATCTGCCAAATCTCCTTGTCTCCCAGGCCCCAGTTGCTCAGCTGCACCATCCACAGTTACATATGGATTTTTTTCCAGATTAGTAGTCTCATCTCCATCAGCCATCACACTCCCCCTAGCCACTACACCTCCAACCCCACTGCCTTCTCTGCCAAGGGCTACTCTCCCATATACTGTTGCCTTCTCTGTTTCCTTGCCTTTCCTCAACCAATCCTTCAGCCCAATCATCTGCCTTCTCCTCTTCACCATCTCAGCAAAGCTCACCCTCCCAGATCCCTATCCTCCACTACTGCCTCCTTCCCTACCTCGTCCACCTGCCAGCAGCCCCCTCATACCTCCCCCCAGGCCAGGGCCTCTCCCCACATGCTGCCAGTCAAACACACTCTGGCTGCCCTGCCCAGTATGCACCTCAGATTGCCTGTCAGTTACCATGTTGCTAGTCTCTTTTCTCCAAAAAACAATGTTGTAGTTGCTTTACAAAAGTTGTGTAACCCGAGAGGTACCAGAGAGAGATGATGATCTGCCAATCTGCATTTATCTCTAACTACTTCAACTATAATAAAGAGACTGGAGAATACAATCTGTATCTTCAGACAATCCTCAAGATCAAACTAATAACTCTACTATCTGAGTATAAGCAATATAAAAAACAGCTACCAGCTTACTATATCTCCACAACACATAGTGCCATAACCTACAGAAGATATACAGATAGTGAATCTGATGAAAGTGAAGATGATGCACTCCTTCTTTATCCACCAACTCTATATCCAGTATATGAAATAGATGATACTATCCTGTGAGATAGTAACATGGTCCCAATATATTATTATCTGAGTAAGTAAGGAGAAGTAATCCAAGAACCACCTTCTTAGATGACTGCTTTATCAGAGATGATGTCATTAACAGTGATATCATTGAAGACTACCCAGATAGTGTCTAAATCTATAGATAGCCCAATAGTTATTAGTATAGTTAAATTAGCCTTATATGATATAACTGTATACTGACTCAGTAGTCAAATGATCGCTTGATATATCAGTTCACACTTGTACTATGTGACTATATTCTGACTCAGTAAGGCTAAATGCTATATCTATATTTAGTATAGTCCAGATAGTCTCCTATTAGTATAAATACCTCCTCCCCCAGACCTCAGAAACTTAGGCAAGAATAGATCCAAATATAACTCCTGAACACTTCTCCACAATATCCCTTTACACAACTACTCTTAGTATAGTAATATTATAAATAGCAAATAAACCTATTTAATAACTCACAAATTACTATTAAGTAAATCCATATTCTATTAAGTTCTACTTCTAACCATGTTATGAAATTTCCAAATTGAGTATTGTCTGCAGCAATACACCAATTCAACTAAGCTGGTCTTAGTTTCTTGAACTTTCTAAAATACAGAAAATCCTGAACATCCAGAACTAGTCTGAAAAAGAACTTTAGTTGAGATGTCAATCTGATCTTAAAATTAATAAGTATAGAGAATATACTCTATATAAAATTGATCTTGATCTTAAAGACAATAGTCTTCCAGAATATCCAGAACTTCCAGAAAACCCTTCCAGAACTATGTAATAGTTATTCTAACAAGTAACCCTCTTACAACTACTGTCTGATATTCTATCTGTAAACTTAGTCTGTAAACTTAATAAAACTATCCTCCTTCTTGATAGTATTGAGCTCTTCATCCTTATTGTCTCAATTTCTATCAGTCTCCTCAAAGTCAGTCTCTCCCCATTCTTTACAAAGAGAGTGGTCTTATTTGGATTCCTCAGTCTGTTGGGCTTGGCATTTCTCAGATTGGATCTTAAAAACTTTGGAGAGGTATGTATAATATTCACTAATATATTCCATGCAGTACATTTGAATACAATGAGGGTATTATCCATATGGTGTATAACTCTCTATAATTCTCTTATATCAGTTTTCATTATCTTCTTTCATTATAGTAATTTTTTAACTTGGGGGCTTATTGGTTGATCTAAAATCTTTCTTACCATAATCTGTCTGAGAGAGCTCAGAGACTTCTTTGATGGTGAGATCTTGATAGATTTCTTTGATGATTGCTTGAGTAATTGATTTGTCTACTTTGACTTCAAATGAGGTATCTCCAAAATTTTACAAGATGAAACAGATTTTACCAGTAAATTCTTGGTCAAATACTCCTCCTCCTAGCCTAATGTTGAATTCTTTGGCCAGGCTGCTTCACTCAGCAAGACAGATGTATGTTCCTTTGGGGGCTTATATTGCAATTTCAGTATACACTATAGCATTGGTACTTGGTGGGATGGTGAGACATTGACTACTTTAAAGGTCATATCCTATATCAGTAGAGTGAGTCTTAGTAGTAGAGATGATAGCCTTGTACTATATCTTCTATACTTTGATGATATTATTGAGTTCTTCTTTCTTAGACCTTCTCCAATGACAGTAATGTTCTGGTTATTAGGTTTACCTGCTTTGCTTTTCTTAGGACATCTGAAGGAGATGTATCCTATCTTCTTATAAATAAAGTATAATTCTTTTTTGTAAAGCTGCTTCTTTTTATTCTCAGTAGAGGATCTTAGTCCTCTGGGGTTTTGCTGATTCCTTTGGTCATTTCTTTGGTCATTCCTTCTGGGAGAATTTCTTCTATCTTAGTTATCCTTTTTGTATTCTAGATTTTGTAGGGCCTGTATAGTAAGAATTTCATAGACTCTTCTTTATATCTTGACAAAGCACTATAAGTAGTGGGGACATTCTTGAGAGAGGCCTTGTTTCTTAATCTTCTAAGTGAGCCAGTCTGATAGAGCTGCAAAGTGATGATTGACCCTAGTACTATTGATGACCAAATTGTTTTTCTGGTAGATATGTCTCATGGTTTTGAGATAGACATCCATTCTGGTAGTAAAGATTTCTAGGTCCTCCTTATCATTCTTGTGAAACTTTATCTAGGCTAGTTTATTCCAAGTTTCTTATATATAGGCTATATTTTGGAATTTATTCAGTAACTAGGTCTTGAGTTCTGGGCCTACTGCATATTTATCTCAATCTGGTCTGTTATAGACAGCTGTCTGTCTATTAACTTGAAGACAGTCTTCTTAGGTTACTGGGTATTCTTTTAGAGTACACCAGAACTCAATTGCTTTTCTAGTAAAGAATATTGCTACTGTTTCCACTTGTACTGCTGATGTGGCAAACAGCTGTTAGAGAGTGTTGTCTCAGTTATTGGTGAGTATCCTGATAGATACTTAGTTATCATTCTATTAATTTACTTAGTATCCTGTATCAACTGCATTGATTAAGATTTTAATGTTACTGTTTTTTCTACTAAAAGTAGGGATTCTTAAGATCTTGATTAGTTTGTTCTGTTTAGTAATTTGTTCTACTATCTCTGCTAGTATAGTTAGCTAGATAGTTAGAGCTGCAATATTAGTATCTACCATTATATTGACTATTGGTAGTGGGTCTATAGGGGTAGATTCTCCTGAAACTATTCTGTCTAATAAGATTGTAGTACTGTATGACTTGGGGTTACTTGATTTCTGAAGATTAGATCAAAAAGTCCTATAAGAGTTGGTAGACCAAATCTCTATATAGGTGGCTAGATTGGTTCTGGGGTCTGGTCTTCTTGACCTATTGGTCCTTAGTAAATTCCTAGGCCTGCTATTCCTTATTGGCTATTATCAGACTAATAACCTACAGAGTCTTCATCTGACTCTCTTCTCTAATGAGATAGTGTGTTCTTATACTGACTTAGTCCTTCAAAGAGGATATTATATTAGTTTCTGGCTAGATAGATAGGTCTGCTTCTTGATCAGTAGTAGAGAGTGAGTGGTCTTCTTGTTTAGTCTCATATCTTGATATAGCAGAGACATAGTAAGCAACTAGTCTATAGTAGAGGGAGGTTCTGGTAGGAGTATAATGATATCTATCAGATATAATTTACTTAGCAGCTATTGCTCTTACTATAGGGGGTGAGATATATTCTAGAAATTCCTGGGTAGCTACAATAGTAAATTCTTGAGTTCTAGTGGTTCCAAGATAGTTATAGAGAAGTGTATAGAATCTATAGTAGCTGACTAAATTTCTAAGATCTGAGTAGAAGTTTCTAAAGATCTTATATAGATCTCTATATATCTGATCAATTACTAGCTAGTGGATTCCAGGGTCAGTAGTTTCCTAGTGCCACCTAGTCCTAATGACAATTGCTTGTCTAGCTCTGGTTTGGAGGTTTGTTTCTAGGAAATCCACAGTTAGTTCTGAGGTTACTCCTGTCTAAGATTAGTCTTATTCCAACTTCTCTAAAGTGTATTTTTGATACCTTCTTGGCTTGATAATTCTGCTACTACTAAGTTGTAATAACTCTTATTTCTACCTCTATCTTATCATTTGGAAAATTAGGAAAACAAAGTATTACTTTGGGACTTAGTATACAATGTATACCAAGAAGCCTTCAGTATGAGAAAGTACTTACTTAAAAGTAGTTATAGTAGTAGTACTCTTTTTATTAACTATAGTTATAAGGAACTTCTTCTTTACTGTACACAGATTTGAAATTCAGATTCAATAAGAGGTTTACTTAAGTCTTTGTGATTTATATACCAGTCTTAGTTCTGGCAGAAGTTAGCTAGACTTCTGGAGTTTAGTCAGAAATACTAAAGTTACTTAGATGTCATTACTAAAACTCAGAGGAATATGTATATAGAGAGGGGACTTGATTCTTGTATCAAGGACTGAACTAAAACTGTTTTTATTTCAGATAGAAACTGGGGGGTATTTATACAAGTTAGTTTGTGATTTCTGACTAAATATATGTAAGTGACTAATTTTATAACTATGGATGAGGTTTGTGATCACAATCTTTATCAGGTGGTTTGTAATCAGAAACACTTTATGATCAGGACCTTTGTTGTTAGGCAATGATCAGTTGCTATGGTGCTTTTGCTGTGGTGCCAGTTGCTAGAGATAAGCTGGACAGGTGATAGGACAACATCCTTTCACCAGTACCATTCGGGTGACACAAGACTCAGACAACACTTTCGACAATATCTTCAAGTATTGGTACTATCAAGATGGTGAGCAACATATATTCTGGTGAGCATACTAGGCAGGGGGGCCCCAGTGCCTTTGACTGGCAACATGTGGGGGGGGGTCAAGGTACTGGTATTGGCATGCCGAGTGCTTCGATGAGGGGACGTGGGGCCAGGGGTGGTGGCAGAGGAGGTGTAAGGCCGTATGGGGGAGGGAGGATGACCTTCGCAGAGAAAGTCAGGATGGGAAAGCAGGCAACTGAGCTAGATGGCTGGCTGGAACTGGGGAAGGCAGCTGCTACCTCGAGTGGCAAGACAGCCTCTCTACTAGGGGGACAGCATAGTGGGGCTGGAGGTGTAGTGGCTGAGGCGGTGACTGCTGATGGTGGTGTGATGGGCAATCTGGAAAAAAATCCAGATGTGATGGCTGATGGGGGACCTGGACAGGGGAGCGGCATGAGACCCGGGGACCTGGCTGATGGTGTGACGGGCCTCGTGGTGGCCCCGTTACTCAAAAAATCTAGATCGGAATTCGCCATCATGCTGTGCTTCCGTGGCTTGGCAGTGATGGCAAAGATGGTGCTGGGGCTGCTGGCTAGCGAGGTGAAAGGTGTGGCCTCAGTTAAGTTTTTGAAGAAGCTGGAGGTAGTCAAGGTGGGGTTTGAAGAGGAGGGTTTGCTACTGGAGGCAGTAGAGAAGGGTGTGGTGGTTGGAGGGATTTTGGTGTCAATGACAAGGTGTATGCATTGGGATCCCCGAGTGGTTCATCTGGTGATTGCAGACTTACCGACGGTGAAGAAGGAGGAGGCAAGGAGGCTGGTCATGGATGTGGTGAAGGAGTATGGCGAGGTGGTCGATATTGGGTTCAGGGTATGGGAGGGGACTGAGCTCAGGTGTAATAGAACGAGCGAACGGATGGGACGCGACGAACGACGAACGACGAACGACGAACGATCACGTGACCCGGCGATGACGTCATCATACGATCGAGCGCGGCATACGAATTACGAATGACG
>RBNI01004466.1:0-14007 GCA_003990745.1 Jimgerdemannia flammicorona | reverse complement strand
AAAAAAAAAAAAAAAAAATTTAACTATAAAATAATTAATTAAATAAAAAAAAAAAAAAAAACTTCAATTTAAAGCTCTAAAATATGTTTATCAGTAAACAGAATAAGAGAATACCACTTTCCTCTTACATACTTGTTTACAGTATATATCTCAATCCCTCTTATTATATATACTATATTAACTGGATAGCTAATTACTATCTGATATTTGGCTAGCACTACCTCATCTTTATTAGTATAATGATCAAAGATAATAATAGTTGATAAGTCCTTTAGATCTTCACTCTTATCTGGATAGAATTTTAGCTGCCCCTGTTCAGGCTTACAAGATATCAATATCATATAATACTATGACTAGAATAGTTGTATCTGGAACTACAGTATCTCCAACTCATCATTGTCTAGATATAGATCAATTTGAATATTATAATACCACTGAAAGATATCTGGAAAGTAGTATTAAAACAGTTTATACAGATATTCAAAGAGTAGTATAAGAGTCTCCAGCAGCTGCCAAGTAAGTCTTTCTTATATTCAATAATGTGAGTGATAAAGATTGCAGAATAGCTTCAGTGAATTATTCTGTTACTTCTATAGCCTAAACTAGAAACTCATAAACTCCTCACTATTGTGATAATTATAATATAGTTATAACTTATTGATGACAATATACTCATTGACTGTCTGGTTTGTTGTGATAATATATAAGAGAGGTATTATCTATCTGAATATCTTTACATCAATTTGTTCTTTCTTATTAACCAAAGTTAGCTGGTAGCTGGAATTAGGCTGAATTTGTTACATACTTTTGTAGTTCTTTGATATATTTATATCTCAACCTGAAATAATAATTGGTAGAAATACATATATAATATAGAGTTTATATCTCACTTCAAAATAATAGCTGGTAGAAATACACATATATATAATATATCTCTTAATCTCTCTATTATTATTTTTTTCTTTATCTTTGGTTTAAAAATAAAATATATACCTTGGATCTGAGTATTATATTTCCTCACCTTTGCCAATTATTTTATATATATTTTGGCTTTTTTTTTTTAGTTATAGACTTCTTGAGAGCATTGATGTGAAGATGTTATTTAGGTATCAAGAAAAGATATCTCTCTTCTAGACAAGTAGGAGAAATATCTATATAAGACTATATTATCTTACTTCTAAATAGAAGAAACTACAAATATCTATATATAGTAGAGAATCTTTATCTAGAATTCCCTTTCTTTAAGAATAATTTTATAATAATCATTCTTTATATAATTGCAAATTTTTTCTATACACATTCTCTCTATCATAAGTATAATATTTTCTAAAATATTACAAAATACTCCATATACTTGTCTTGCCTTTTTTATAATCTTTTGAACAGCATTTCTTATCAGTCCTGTATGATTTTAGATAATTTTATCAATAAGCTTTTCCTCAATTACTTTGATAGTATATATTTTGTCCAAGCAATAGCTCATTATATTCAATGTATATATATCCAAGATGGACATAATGGAGAATATTTTCATTTTGAGCTATTTTGATATTTTTATTACTTTAAATTACCCTACTGATGAGGGTTGTCAGTAATAGCTCCTCTTGATTCTTTTGATTGATAATTAACTAATATAGCTGAGGCCTTATTATTACTTTTATTATATCTTGGATACTTCTATAAGATTCATCAAAGGGCTTGATGGTATCTTTATCAATGAGCTTGATAGCATTCTCATTAGTAGAACTTTTACTATTATCTATAGCTTCAGATTTACTTGACTCTCTCTTATTAGCAGAGATCTCACTTTCAACTTCACCAGAAGTTAAACCTCTACTATTTCCTACCCCCTTCTTACTGGTAGAGGCCTCAGCCTTATTTCTAGTAGCATTGTTTTTGGCCTTACTTTTAGCCTTATTTTTATCCTTATTCTCAGAGTCATTTTTCTCATTATCTTTAATATCATTATCTTATTTCTTGTACTTTTTTCTTCTTTTCTGCTTCTTATGCTTTTGCTGTCTACTATATTCTAATATCTTCTCATAGTCTTCAAATCCAGGAATATCATATGTAATAATTTGAAGAACATCTTAAAGATCATCATTGGTGGGTCTAAAAGTCTCATCTTAGTTATTATTAAAATAAATAGATATACCATATCTTATAAATATAATGTTCAAAATTCTAGCAAACTTATCATAATCTGAGTTTACAGTATACTCTTAAAAAAGATAAAGAATATATCAGATTTATATAGAAAGTTGAGAAAGAAGTCTGTTTCGAGATATAGAGAGAGAAAGAAAGAGAGAGAAAGATAGAATATTATAATTTAATAATAAATATATAATCAAGAAGTTAAATATTTTATGACTATTATATTATATAATTGGAGAGTTAGATAAATTATCATTATTTTCCTCTCAATATATTATAGAAATAGCCTCACTAATCTCATAGTCTTTGCTATATTACTATGTCTTAATCTATAACCTCACTACTATAGCCCTACCATACCACTATAGTCTCACTATATTACTATAATCTTACTTATAGTCTTACTATATTACTATAGCCTTATACTTAGTCCATAGTCTCACCTAGCCCATAGTCTCAAGTCTTATCTAGCTTATAGTCTTGAGTCTCACCTAGTCTATAGTTTTAAATCTTGCCTAGCTCATAGTCTCAAGTCTTACCTAGCTATAGTCTTAAGTCTTGTCCTTAGGTCAAGCCATTTTAATGATATCATATTTTGATAATAATGATGTCATATTTTTATGATGTTATATTTTGAGTATAATTGTTATATGATGAATTTGAACTGGTTTGAATTCATCATATAAAAAATTCAAATTAATTTGAATTGATTATATGATAGGTAAATTCAAGTTAAATTTGAATTTCTCTGACTTATTTAGAGTACTACTTGCTTGCTCTAAGATCAAATACTATTCCAGTCTCACTTCTTACTAATCTCCACCCCCTGCCAAGTCTCAGGCTACAAATCTCTCTCATACTTCTGAAGATATTCTATACCATCCTCCAAACTGAAATTATCCATCAGTGTGCCTTCTAACAGAAGATGATTCCACCTCTATATCTGGGGCCTCCAATCTCTCTCTCTCTCATTATCCTACTACTGGAGGCCAATCTGTCTAGTTCTATTAATTATACTCTATCAGAATCTCCTAAATCATATCTTTTGACTTTTCTTCAGTATCACTAGAAAGAGTAAGTTGCCAGATATACCACAGGGAGAGAACTATATCTTTCATACTCTCTGTATAAAGGGTACCTACTCTTGGCCCCTTAACTCACTAGCTCACTTCAGCCACCATACTCTCAAGCAGTATAGGTACTTGATAAAGTCCATCAGATCCAGCCCTCTCTAGTCTACTAGTAATATCAATACCTTTTAGCCAATCTGACTCTGCTATTCTATTCAAATCTATATTCTGACTATCTTCAACAATCTCTTAACTACCTATACTAGAAAGTCTAAGTAATATCTCAGATACTATAGCTTAGACAGCCAATAGATATTCAACACCATCACTCTATCTAATAGAGAGATATATTAGCTACCCCACTCTAGAAGAGTATTTTCCCACTCAATTAGTCACTACTCTCACTATTCCTGAGATAATAAGGAACTATATACTGAGAAAAAGATTCCCAGATACTAGACTACCTCTTCTGCTGGGACAACTGTTCTAATTACATCTTCTTCTACTATCTCTTTACTTAATACTAGAGTCTCACACTTATATCAGTTAAGCTTAGCACCTGAGCACTTCTCATACTATTTCACTATTTTCTTCAGTACTATTACATCCTCTACAAAGCTCAGCTCTACTACTATATTATTAGCAAAGACCCCCACCTTTCAGTTTACTCTCAGAATGTCCAACCCCCCCATTCTGTACCTAATCTGGTCCAACAAAGACTCTAGAAAGAGGATATAGAGAATTAGTAATAATGAGTCTCTCTGTAGCACTCCTCTACTTAGAGAGAATAACTCCCCCCTATATCTATTCACCAGAATAGCTGCCTAACTTCCCTCCAACAGACTGATAAAGATTACCTAAACCCTAGAGAAATCCCCATATACTTTAGCACTCTCTCAAACTATACTTGCCAGATTCTATCTAGGCCTTCTCTTGGTTCAGAAACACTAACTCACTATTGACCCCTATAGTATAAGTACCTTCAATAATACTATATATCTATACTATCTCATCTCTTATCAAATGACCTTCAATATAACTCCTCTACTCTGCCCCTAATATCTGCTGAGCTACTCTTTGCAGTCTAGCCACTAATATCTTTATAACCAACTTGCAATCTATATTCAGAAGTATAATTGGTCTCCAGTTCTTCCAATCCTCCCTTTTCTCTTTGTTCTTATACAATAGAGCTACAAGACCCAGGTACTGTCTTCCAATCCAAGCCCCTGAGCCAATAACTTTATCATACATTCATATCATCTTCTTCAGAGCTAATTCTACACCTGCTATCCTCTTCCAGAAATCTCAAAATATCTCATCCTCTCCAGGAGTCATCCTAAGACTTATCATCCATAATACTGCACAGATTTCCTCTTCTTAGACAGGTGCTCTAAGTTCACCTAGGCCCTCTACCAGATCTGGGTACTAATTCTCCAGATGTTGTTCAATGTCCTATACATCCTCTCTACCCTCCTTCTTACTCTACAATTATCTTAATTAGAAACTCAACTGGCCTAAGATCTGACCACTATCTCTTCTACCTTATCCAATACACCTTTTTACTACTGCCTCACCCTTCTTGCCCAAAGCTATCTTAATAAAAACTTCATAGGCCTCTCTTTCTTTTCCAAGCCCTACCACTGCAGATATGCTGCTATACTCTTGATCTGTAGTTCTTCCTCCTGTTATAGCAGTTCTCTCAACTTCTCTACCTCTAGTCAGATCTACTGAACCCTCCAATCTCCCTTTGCTCTATTATTCAGCAAATCAGCCCACTTTACCAATAACATCTCCAATCTTTAAGAAGCCTACCTTAAATGCTCCCTCCTCTGAACACTTCTCTCTCTCTCTACCTTTCCTCAGAACTATTGAGCATCTAATTTCAAATACCTTCAATAATTCTCAATTACCAGCCCCTACACTCTCTAGTTAATGATTCTGGAGCTAATGTTGACCACTCATATATCTTATAAAGAGGGCTCTTCCAGCAATAAAGTATTCAAATATTAATATCTAGGCCCTTCTCCACTTTCTCTAAACCTTTCACAATCTAGCAGACTCTAATGATCTGACTATGAGCACTAAACTATCTCTAAAGAGTCCCAGATATCTGCTCTCCAGTATTCAGCAGTTAAGATCCAGTTAATCCTTGAACCCAGCCCTACCACCCAGTAAGTATAGATCCAGTAGTCTCTCCACTCAAGATATCTAATATCCATCAGTAAGCTCAGAATTTCAATCTCCTTCCAGCCTTCTATACCCCTGCTCCTATCAGCTATCTCTCTCCCTCTATTAGTTCTATCTAACTATCTATCTTGTACTATGTTAAAGTCTCTCTCTAGACAATCAATCTCCTCCACTACCATAGTATCTATATCTCATAGTTCTCTTATTCACTCTATATACTTCTCTCTTTCTGCTGGGTAGCAATAAGATCTAACTATCAAGAGACTCCAGCCCAGCCTCCTCCACACTCTCTATACTATCTTATCCACTCAATGTTCAATGTCCTCAATGTCCCCCTTGCCCTTTTAAACTAAAATATCTATCTAACTCTGCTATATAGCTACACTCCCCTATTCTCTTATCCAGTCTAGCATATTTAAGTCTACATTACATCTAACATTTTATAGTAAGAACAGATCTATATCTAGCCTCTTAACTAGTGAAAAATATTCCAATACCTCACCATACCCTATAATCTATTAACATTCAAAGAGAAGATTCTAGTTATACTGTTTATATTGAATAATATTTAAAGAAAGATCACCTACTCTACAATTATTCCATGCTCACTATATCACCAGCAACATCCAGATTCCTCTCTGTCTCCAGCTCATCTGTCTCTCTCTGCTGAGCCTCCACTACTTCCAAGATCTCCCAGCAGTTCTCACTATCTACTGTTTCTATATTAGACTGATACTCTTTACATACAATCTGTTACTTTGCCAACCCCTTTCTAGGGCCCCATAGATAGAATATATATTCATTTACAATTACTAAAAGTACTACCTCTCTATCATTATCCACCTTATACTCTTCTACCTCCAACAGACCTACTATTAGCTTATCTCAAAGCTTCTATACTATCTCTTTTCCTTACAGAACATCACTCTAATATCTTTTACTAATTATATAGAAATCTATCTTACCTAACTCATCAGCTATATAATTTGTCAATATCTTCTATAACTACCTCTTATCTCCTATAGCTTCATTAATATCTAGAGTTACCTCCTGCTCTCCAACCCCCTGATCTCCCTCAGTATTTATTCTCACTAATTCATTTAGTACATCATATAGCTTATCAGATCTCCTTCCTCCTGTGGGCATATCATACTACACTTAGACCTCCTCCCCCATTACCTCATCCTCAGCCCCTGCACTCTGTTCAGAGCCTCTATCCTCCTCCAGAATTACTGTAAGAGCCACTCTCTTCTCTTCTACCCATTCACTAGCTCTTAATCCAACTCCTTTAGCAGCATTCTATCTCTCTACTCTTTCTTCCAGATTTATCAATAAATATTTCTAATGCTATCTCTCTTATATCCTCTCTCAGACTGCCCAATCCTGATACACTCTCTTTTTATTTATAATCTTGACCACTATCTTAGTCTTAAACTTCTTCTAGGCCAATCTTCTCTTCTTTACTACTTCAGCTAAGTCTTTCAATACCTTTAGCAAGTCCTTCTTCTCCTCTAGCATCCTCTTTACTCTTGAGACCTTACACTCTACTGATCTCTACTTAAGTATCACTAGCTAATATTTTCCTTTCCCAGTATTCTCCTTGCCTACTAGCCTTACTCTGATATCCACATCTTTAACCCTGAACTCTGTACCTTCCTAGATCCAGAATCTAATATCTATTACATCTTTATACTCCTTGATAATATCAATGATCAGTCCCCTGGCTACCTTCTTCTTTACTATAAGTATATTTACCACTATCAGCTACCCCACTACTACTTCTTTCTTCAATGCTCCCAACATCAGATCCTCCTTCTCAAAGTCCACCTCTACTCCTTTTAGTCTCTTTAAGAACTTTACTGAGGCTGCTCCCTTCACCTCCTGGGCCAGAAGTCTCAGAACTATTTTTGCCATAAGCATTAAGCTCTGGAAGTATAATATGATAGCAAATTCAGATACTAATTTCTTAAGTAACAGGACCACCATTAGACTCATTATACCATTAGTCAGATCCCCAGGCCTCATGTTCTCTCCCTGTCTAGTCTCACTATTAACTATTATATCTGGATTTTTTTTTCAAATCAGCAGTCCCCCCTCCATCAGCAGTCCTCTTCTTTCTCTCAGCTACTACTCCCCCAGCCCTACTACTACTACCATCTAGAGCCAACCTCCTAGGCTTAGCTGCTCTCTCCTTCTCCTTACCTCTCTATAACCAATCTACTAAGCTTATTGATAGATACCTAGCCTTGATCTTATTAGTAAAGCTCACCTTTCCTATCTCTCACCCACTAGTACTATTATTACTCTCTTAATATTTATCTGAAAGAGAGTCCAGCAGACTTCTTCCAAAGCTATAACTCTGCCCAATATGTTATTAGTTGAAAGTACTAGAGCTATCCTACTTAGTATACTCCTCAGAATAATTATTGATTTCTATACTACTATTATCTTTTTTTCAAAAGTTGTACCAAAAGTATTATCAGAAGTTTGTATAACCTGAGTGATACCTACTCTCAAAAAGATATTTATATAATTATATAAGGTTTAACTTAGAAATAATAATCACTAAAGACTATAATACAAAATATAGCAAAATATATATTGAATTACTACTATATATTTATCTCTTTCTTTTTCATATATTTTATCTAATTATCTTTTATCTATAGATCATAGTTTAGCTAATCAATATGAGAAGACAAGTTCTTAAAGTTATCAAATCCAAATCTTTTCTCCAAATTTACTCTCATTCTTTTAAATATTTTTAACCTTAATAAGAACTATCAATTCAGACAGTTAATGCTTAACTCTAATAAGATATTTATATTTTATAAAAAATACAATCTCAAGTTTGACCTTCTGATAGATCTAATTGATAGAACATTTGACCTCAATACTACTTGACAAGTGAAGTTCAAGGAGTATATAGTTAATTAGATCTATATAAGTCTCACTTTTGAAGAAATGATTTAAATTATCTTTATATACTATAACTATAGATTATATTATAGATTAAAGATATCATAAAGTTTGATCTAAATATATTAACTAAAGATATTAAATAGAAGAATAACAGCTTTTGCTATTATTATAGTAAGTTTATATAATGTTAATTTTTTTACTTATAAATTATAAGATCTAATTATATTTCATTTGTTTTAAATATATATTATTATTACAAAGTTAAAGTTTGAAGAACTAATTTAGAAGACTCAGTATGAGAATATTCTCATAAAAATCAATAGAGTTAGCTTACAGGAAATATATCAGTAATTGAATACAGCCTGGGCTACTGTAATCAAAATACAAGAAAAGTTCAGAGATAGAGAAATATTGGATCTAAATGAAGAAAATTATAAGTATATTTATATATTATATCTATCAAAATAAATTTTATATGAATAATTAACAGCTTATATAGTTTTAAATAATTAGATACTCTCTGAGTTTTGAAAAAATATAAATAATACTATATAAATAATTAGATTTCCTCTGAATTTTGAAAAAAAATATATGAATAATAGTATATGAATAATTAGATTCTCTCTAAATTTTAATATATATATATATATATATATATAATAATATATAAATAATTAGATTATCTAAAAGCTTAATAAGAAATATAAATATAATATTATAGTTTATGTATATAAATATAAATATATACTTTTAAATGATAATTTTATATTACATTCTTTAGAATAAATATAATATATTAGAAATTAGTATAAATAAGCTGTTCTTTAGCTTAAATTTGCCATTTATATTTAGCTGATTTCTGTTAAATTTAAATTTAAATTACTTATTAATATAATCTATAAATATATTTATTTAAAAAGGAGATTCTTTAGTATCATCAGTAAGTAATTTGTAAGGCTTTATATAAAGATCTCTAAAAGTATAATAGATATCATTTGTGCTAATCATATATTATATAATAATCAAATATATAACTATCAAATATTCTATTTCAGACTTATATAATAACATTAGTACTAATATCCATCTTATCAAAAAGAGTAGATACTATAAAAGTACTACTTTGTATAATCTGCATTATATAAATTACTCTCAAACTAGCTCTTAAATACTAGATAAAGTAAAGGATTATATATATATATATAAATACAATCATACTTATTAACTTTGGTAAAAAATATATCTGAAAAATTATTACAGTAGACTTTCTAGTTCAAATAGATATGAACTGGATATATATATTTTATATAATTATTATGAGATAAATAAAATAGTTGTATTTCTTTAAGTAATAGAGATTATTAATTTAAATGAAATAGAGTTATCAAAATTAAAATTATTAAGTAAAACTTATCACTAACTTGATGGGTCTTGTAGAAATCTAATATTAAGATAATTCATATTTCATCAGATATATATATATTAATAAAAATAATATATATATATATATATATATATTAATAAGAATAATATATATATATATATATATATATTATATTTGTTTAATTCTTACTTAATTATATTTACTTATTATGACTATTATATTCTTTTAATTTATTTATTATCTTTTTGATACTTTATATAATTCTTTATCTATCTATTTCAATACCTAAACATACTGTAATAAATTAATTTATATTACTTTAATAACTAATATATTCTTTATATAAGTACTATAATTTAAAAATAATATAAAAATTTGAGAAATTAGTATAATTTGACATTTTGTCTACTAAAATATATGATTTACTAATAATTCCTACTGATTTCTACCTATTTTAAATAAATTGATCTTTATCTTATATTTAGAAACTATATTTTTAAATATATTCTAATTAGTCATATTGTAATATAGATCTGTAAACTGCTTAATTATTCTATTCTCTCATTAATGAACAGTCTTTATAATATTCTTTACTTAAGAAATAATAGTAAGAGTGGATATATTTAAGGTGATCTATATTACTATTAATGATGGCTTGACTGTTTTAATATATTTAAGTATATCTACTTATAAAGAAGTATTTCTAAAAGATCTCCAGATCTTATAGCAATAATTATTATATGTGTAATCTTCAAAAGACTTCTTAGATATAGTTCAGTTTGCATATCTAAGTACTTTATTGTATTTATAATTAATTCTCAAAAACTTCAAATTATTATAAATAGTGATAGGATCTTGAATATTTATCACTAAACTACTATTCCTAAGCCTAAGAAACTTATACAACTGCTTTTATAATTCATATTTTTTTTATTTCTAGACAGCTTTGCTTTTTTAGATAATTTGCTATTTATTTATTTAAGAAAACTTTTCAAAATACTCATATATAGATAACTAAGAAGAATATTAACAGAAATGTTATATTTGTCTATAAGGAAAGCTGACAATAAGCTGATAGTAACTTGGATAGATAAGGATAAGTTGACAATAACTTGGATAGATAAAGATAAAGAAGGGCTGGCAATAGCTTAAGATGACAAAAATAGACCAGTAATAGCTTTAGATAATAAAGATAGGTAAGTAATAGCTTGACTAAATAAGAAGATAATAGTAAGAATATGGTTATACTATCTATCAATAGTAGTAGCTGATATGAGTATAGAAGTATTAGAAGTAGATAAGATAGATAAAGTAAAAGAAGAAGAAGATATTATATAAAAAACTTAGTTATATAAAATTTATATATATATAAGCTATAGAAAATATAGTTGTCAAAAAGATTAAAACCTTACTAATTCTCAAAAAAGGCTTTGATCTGAGTTTAGTTAATTATAATAGACTCTATATTTCAAGATACTTACATAAACTTCAATTTTTTTTTTTTTTTACAGTTAAATTGATATATCTCAATAATAAGAATTAAACTTTACTAGAATTTTCTAGATTTAGTTACTTTATTTTAAAAAAACTCAACTATTATATATAATTAATATATTAAATTATATAAATAAACTTATATTTTAATTAAAATATTTTGAATTATGAAAAAATCTCCTTATAAAAAATTATTAAAAATAAGTTATAAATATATATATTGTTTGATTTATTTTATATTAAATTTATATAAAAATAATATATCAATTTATATATTTATAATTATAAATTAAAAGATATAGATATATTATATACATAAGAGATATATAAGAGTAAAATTTAAAAGTACTGGTTGAAATTTTGTAATATATGCTTGCTTTAATCAATTATCATACATTTAGTTCATTTGGTCAACTGTTGCTCATTTGGCCAATTGATAATTGTTACAATATTAACCAGCCATCAAGTGACTTGGTGATGACAATTTGGACAATCGGTCAAATAATTGAGCGCCCTAACGACTTCATCTGATTCGTCCAAATTGATGTTCTAGGCGGAAAGTTCGACCAAAGTGCGCTATCTTCGAATTAACAATATTGCAAAAAAAAAAAAAAAAAAAAAAAAAAAAAAAAAAAAAAAAAATAGCTTCATATGAAGCCTTTTATAACATTGTTAAAGAAATAAGCCTTCAAGAATGGTGGCAAAAATTTGCCCAATCTACATCTTAAAAGCACATTAACGTATCTTGCTTGTCGCACCGCTTTTTTTATTTTATTTTATTTTTTTCAATCCCTTCAACGAAGGCCATGCCGTTATCGTCCTGCCAAAACTCTTTGCAACAAAGACAGGCGGGATGACGGATGATCTGTGATGTCTGTATTGTTTGGTGCATATCGCTCTTCAGCCGGAAACAGTTTTAGTTTTATAGAGGTTAGTTGAAAGGCCAATATCACTGGACTGATAAATCGACGATCAATTTATTTGCTCCATTGTAATTATTATGAATAAATACACACACTAGCAGAATGTCCGGTAATCTTTTTGACCTTGGCTTTATTCTTCGCATGAGAATGTCCACAAAGTTTACTTTGGCTTGATTTTTCGGTTTTTTCTTTTGTTTGGACTATATTCGATTGTTGCCTCAATTAGGAGGCGATATTAATACTTTTCCGTTTTTTATCCACGCACAATAGCAATTGCCCCATCGATAAGCCCAATTCTCATTTATTATTTTGCGTGAGAACGAATTGTTGCATAAACGCCGATATTGTAAATAATCACGCGTGGGAGCTGTGGCAGCGATCTTTGAATTGCACGGTTTCCACTCATGATTCTTTCATCTCCTTCGCTTTGATTCGCGTGGGTTGCTGGACACGCCCGAACTTGTGTCACATAAGGACACTTTCCATTCAAGCTATAATGCAAACGGCAGCTCCAACGCACAATGCTATGTTTAGAGACCCCACGCCGACTACGCCACCGCCACTGGTCTTTCAAAATGTGTTACGTACCGCGCGGCCCTAGGAAGCGGGGTTTCCTAACAGGCTGCTGCGAACACACACGGGTGCCGCATGGTGTTCCTCCCTCAGACGAGCTAGTGTCGGTGCGTAACGTAAATTCACGCTCTGCGGCACACCAAAATCTAAAATTACACTCGGCGTCTCAACAGTACGAATCAGGAATACAGATCCATGTGATGCTCGATTATCATCGAGGACTTGGTCACATTTCCGCGCCATGGCGGTGTAAACAAAAGAGGAAGACACCCATACCATATGACGGCATGGTTGCGGTGTATGTATGTATACCTAGGCGATGCTTTCTTCAGCGAACATGTCGCGAATTGCGAGACGACCTCGCGAGATGTGCTGACTTGCTCAATTCCTGAACTTCGGTTACGAGAGCGGGTTGGCATTTTAGCAATTTCAAATACCGAAGCGTTCCATCGGTTCAGTTCTTATAACAGCGGTAATAAACAAGTTAAAATCGGTGTCCATTTTTTGGGAGGATGTTTGAGCAGTAGAGAAGAAAAAGAAACAAAAGGTTTGGAGTTTTTAGAATTCTTCTCATTATACAGCCTAAAACCTTGCCCTGCTTTCCTATCTTTCTAATGCTCCTTTTTGAGAGGGGGGAGATTACTGCTCATTTCAGCACTCTCTATCACTCAATCCAGCACCCTCTATCACTCAATCCAGCACCTTCTACCACTCAATCCAGCACTCTCTACCACTCAATCCAACACCTTCCACCTCTTTTAATTTGATATAGCCTCATCTCATCTCATTATGTCACTTGTTCAATACTGTGTTGCTCATTTCATCTATCCAATTAATCAGTAGAGTAATTAATTAATTTGCTTATATTAATTATTTTACCTTATATATCTTATCTTATTTGCTGGTAGGTTTATAAACAAATAAATAATAATACTTAATTCTTCTATATATTATAATCTATCCTATTCTACCTAACTCAATAATTATTAAAAGAGAAAATATTCATAGTAGAAAAGCAATTTCAGTAGATAATGTTAAATTCTTTCTTATATAGATAGTATATAAGCTACTCACTAAAGGTAATAATAATAGTAATAATAGTAATAATAGTGATGATAGTGATAGTAGTAGGAGAAAGTTCTGATAAAAAATTATAGTGATCTTTTGGACCTCAGAATTCATTGATCTTATAGCTATATATATAGCAGCTTTTGTAGAGTAGCCAATAATAGATGTAGATTATAATTGCATAATATATTTTTATTATAAGATGACTAATTTCACTTTGAGCTAATTTTTT
>RBNI01004465.1:0-14009 GCA_003990745.1 Jimgerdemannia flammicorona | reverse complement strand
TAACCCTAACCCTAACCCTAACCCTAACCCTAACCCTTACCCTACCCCTAACCCTAACCCTAACCCTAACCCTACCCCTAACCCTAACCCTAACCCTAACCTAACCCTAACCCTAACCCTAACCCTAACGTGATTTCCCCATTTGGTTAGACTCGGCTTTACGGTCCGAAGCTATTCCTAATTAAGAAAGCAGTCACTTTGATTACCTAAGCCTCCCATCGGGTATAAATACCCCTTCCCCATTATTTTTTCATTGCACAAACAAGGTCTCGTGACCGCGTTTCACAATTTCAAACAAACAAACAAACACACCTCCGCCTATTTCGGCAATGTCAGCCACCTCCTCCATCGTCGGCGATGACGGCAACGCCACCCATCTCTTCGCGCACTTCAGCGCCTCTCTCTGCTGTGCTGAGTGTCGCGGCGTCAGTCTTCTTTCTCTTGGCTTTGGCGAGAGTAGCCTTACGGCGATGTGCAGGTCGTGCGGGGATGCACGAGCGATATCGGCGTATTTATCTTCCCTATGCGATGTGGAAGATGATGAAGAGATCGCGATCTCTTCCGATTCAGACCACGATGCCTAGCGGACTTCCTTCTCTCCCACGCCTCTGCCCCTCAATCGGAACAAGTGCGGTCGCCCGAACATTAGTTTAGGCATGACCCCGACTGCCGGTCGTACGGGCCCCTCAGCCGACCCCGATCTGGTCACGGAGATGGCTGCGATGAGGAAGCAGATCTCGGATCTGCTGACTCAAGTGGCTGATTTGACCAAGATCAATACTCAGCTGATGGCGCAGCTTGCTGCACGATCTGCGCCCACCGCCTCCTCATCATCTGGTGCTCCTTCGGGCAGTACCCCTGCTGCCCCTTCCACATCCGCCCCCCCCAAGTCCTTGGCCCCCCCTCCTATTGGTCCCGCCGCGAACACGCGGTCAAAGGCCCAGAAGAGAGCGGACAAGCGGGCCGCTAAAGCCGCCGTGTCACAGTCTGGTGCGCCGCCAAAGGAGGCAACTCCCACGGTTGCGCCTCCAGCTACTAAGGCCACGCCCCCTAAAAAGAGTAAGGCCAAGGTTCCCGGGCCAGTGCCCCAGGCTTCGCCTGCGGGACCCAGTACCGCCGGTCCATCTTCGTCCCCCGCTTCGACCCCCACCCCCCCCAAATCGTACACCGCCACCGCCAAGAAGGTTTCTATCAAAGATAGGACCCAGGCCTACCCCAAGATGGAAAGAGCTGCCGCAGTGGCCGCCCTTTCGCGCATGACCTGCAAGCTGACCTCTCATTTGTCGCCAACTGAGAAGGGTGCTAGGCTGTAGCGCGTTTACGTCGACGGATTTGCCCATCTTAAGATTGGGCAGATTCGGAAGAACCTGTACGATGTCCATGTGATGTTATCAAAGGTTCTCAATATGTTGTACATCTCGGCATCGACCATCGAATTCCTTCTCCGCCCTGATTATATCACGGCGTTCCAAAAGAAGATGAAGGCACTTGGGTTCTCGGTGCTGACGGCCTGGGACCCCGCGCTCCCATGCAACAAGAACACCACAGAGGCTGTGAAAACGTGGGTACTCCAATCTTTCCATACTCAGATCCAACAGTTGGCTGGCGATGCCAATGTGAAGAGGCCTGAGATGCAGACCTTCTATAGAGCTTGGGCCGCGGAACTCGGCCTCACTTTCTCCTCTCCCGCCTTTCTGACGGCCGGCCCTGCTTCCAAGGCAGGTGGTACCATTGCCGTGACTGGTGAGATGGCGATGGATTTGGAAGCCGAGGCTTCCTCTTCGGGTACTTCCCACGCTGTTGGCGCTAACGCGCCCGGCCCCAATGAGAGTCGGGTTCCTCAATGTACACGGACTACCCCAAGACAAGTTCGATATGCTCAGTCGGTTGATTGGTCCTGCCCTCGACATTCTTTTCATATGTGAAACGTGGCACATTCCGCTGCGTCCCTCTCCACTCATTCACATGTCCTCTCCTCCGGCGTCGCACAGGATCGTGGGCCACCAGAATGGTGGACTCGTAGTCCTCGTATCAAACTGATTCGCCCCCCTTATTTCCGGGTCCTCCACCAACCCCTTCCATATCCGGCTCATGTTCCAGGGCCTGGCTTTGGTTGGGGTTTATGCCCCCCCCTCTCTTCCTATTAGTGGCTTCCGTGACCTTGTGTCTGGTCCCTTTCCGGGTAAGGCGCTTTTGATCGGTGACATCAATATACGCTTCGGTGCTCACCTTGGTGACATCAACTCTGGTCCCCGTGATCGGATGGATGTCGTCGACACCTCCTTGATGACATGGTCATTGAATCATTTGACCCCGGTGGCTGGTTCTACACACGTTGACCACACGTTTGCCATCGCGTCCCTCCACGCATCCCTCACCTGCTCCACCTCTCCTGTTGCTACCGATCACCCCTCCCTCCTTACTGTCTTCTTCCCCTTCTCCCCCTCGCCGGTTGCTGCCTTGGCTGGCATCCGACGTTACTCTGTGAAATACCTGACCGACCCAGTCATTCAAGCTCACCTTCGGGAATCAGCAGATATCATTTGCGATACTGTTGTTAGGTCCATTTACTCTATCCGGGATCATGTGGCCGGCTTTCGCTCTGTGGAAGATCGCCAGCAATTCATTGATTCCCTGGATGCCCTTTTGACCTCTGGTCTGCAGTCAATTTGTAAGGACATTCTTAGCTCGTATGACGCAAGAGAGATCAGGGCCACGCCGCTCCCCTGGCGGGACCTCCTTCACAGTACATCCTCGGTCTCTGATGCTATCCATGGATTTAAGCGTGCGTACCACTCCACCCCCCTCGCTCCTCTCCAGTCTCAATCCCCCGCTGTCCCGGTGTTCGACGATGTGGTTGCTTATTTTACCACTATCTTTGGCCAACCGGACGCCTCTCTCCACCTCAATGACTCTGAGGATGTCTTCCCCCTCAATATGGGTGCTCTTGGACTGCAGGGTTGGTTTGACCAGCCGGCAGTTTGGAGGGCTATCCGCAGCTACCCTCTTTCGAAGGCCTGTGGGGCCGACTCCTTGCACATCCGGATCCTTTGGGTGATGGCGGGCGAGGTTGATGCTCCCTGTAGCCTCTCCAAAGCCTTGTCCTTCTTCTTCCAGATGTGCATGGTCTGGGGGCTCACTCTCCGCCACTGGAATTCCGCCATTATCACTCCAATCCCCAAAAAGGAGGAGTCGAAGATGATTGATGGATTTCGCCCTATTGCTCTTACTGAAATATTTTGTAGACTCTTCGAGCAGTGTTTGGAAGGATACGTCAAGAGCCGAGGTGGCCTGACAGAAATGTTGCACTGCCAAGGTGGCTTCCGAACCCGCTTCTCGTCCCTCTCCCATGTCTTGCTTTCGCACGAGACGTGGGCCAAGGGATGGGGCCGCCGTGTCTTTCTTGACCTCTGGCAGGCATACAATCGAGTCCCCCTCAAGCTTATACTTTCTCGTCTTGAGGCGCAAGGTACTAATGCAGCCCTCCTTAGCATTATCTGAAGCCTGTTCAATCACTGTTCCTATCAGGTGATTGTTAACAGCCTCGTTACCCCTTCGGTCCCCACTGAGCGTGGCCTCTTCCAAGGCTCTCTCCTCTCTCCCTGGCTTTTTGACATCTTTATCAATCCCCTCGCCGTCTCCTTTGATGAATAATTCAAGGAATACGACTTTCCCCTCGGGCTTTTCTTTGTGGATAATATTGCCCTTACCCCCCGCACTGCTGCGGAGGGCCAAAGGATGATTGACTTTTGTGAGGACTGGCTTCTGGTGAATGGTATGGAGCTCAATCCCAAGAAGTGCGGCTATGTTGGCCCTGCTGACTGCTCCGTGCGGATTGGGGGTGAACCCTGCCCACGACCCCCCTCCTACATGTACCTGGGCGTGCCGTATACCAACAAAGGGTTCGACTTTGCCGAACTCGCGTTGCAGAATACAGTAAAGGCGGAATGTACTCTTGGGTTCTGCCATGCTCGTGGTCCTCTCTGGTCACCAATGGTCAAGTTGGCCATCGTACGGACGTTCATTAGGCCTCAGCTGGAGTATGGCCTTCTCCTTCTACGTGCTTCCTGTCCGGCTACTACCACGGAGCTTCAGGTATTGAAGCGTCCCGAGAAGGTCTTCGATGACGCTGTTGCTTGGGCGGTTGGATTTTCCAGCCATCCCTTGCTTGGCAGTTCGATTCTTGGTCTTCCCTCCTTTCTTCGTCGCATGTCTGACCTCTGCTGCATATTCCAAGCCCATCTGGATTGGTGTAGCAAGTCCGGCAACAACCCCATTGGCCCCCTTAGCGAGCGCTTTGTCACGCGTCCCCCGGGTTCTATTATTGACAAGTTCCAGCATTGGACCTCTTGGCTTGACTTCCTCGACTCGCTCGCTCCGCTCCTTCCTCCAGTCCTTCCTTCAGGATCAGTTGCTGCAGGAATGGGCTTCCTCCTCCCAGGCTCTCATTTGGTACATCACCTCCAAAGGCCGCTTGTAGTCTAGGGGCGCCGATCGCGTCCTCTCCTTCCCCCCCCCAGCTTGTGCATTCTGCGCTCGCCTGGCATTATGGCTACTTTGCCCAACCCCACCCCTGCCCCTGTGGAGATAAGTTTCATCGTGGCCATCTCCTCAGGTGTGGTCTTCTCAACGGTTCCTATTCCGCGTTCCGAGGTTCTTCTGATCGAGATGAACAGCTCGATTGGTTTACCAATAACGAATGGCAGGATGAACTTCGCGCCTACCCTCTTCATGCTCTCCACAAGACCACCTATCACGCTATAGACGCCATGTGTAATTCTGGTGGCCATCTCGCAGTCGGGTTTTGCCTGACCGAGATTACGAAGATGCTTGGGTGATCGAGCGATCGCACATTTTCTTTATTTCTTTCTTTCCCCTTGTTGGCCCAGTTGGTTCCCTTGTTGTTGAGAGCGCATTGAGTTATTCATCTCATGTCAGTCGTTTGGTGTTTGGGTGTTGATACGGTTCTTGTAGTTAGCGCCGGGCGAACGTGTACTATATCTTAGCCTTTCCTTTCTTTGCTTTTCGCATTTATTATCTCTACGGCCATGACAAAATGGTTTATCCAGCCCGTCCATAGGGTGGTCACCTCTTTGGTCTTTGTTTTGTACTTCTTCACTAGTTGTTTACTTCGCTGGCCTTGTTTTGCTTTTCTCATCTTAGGAGTCTTTGCCTTTTGTTGCTCCAATGTATCTTGTCTTCTCTACAATGAATAAATTCTATCTTGAAGCCTAACCCTAACCCTGTCTCCACATCTACAATTCTATGCTCACTTCCTCTCCAGCCAGATCTAGGTTATATTCCACCATAATCTCATCTTCCACATTTTGCTGTTCGTCCAGAGCTGCCAATATTTCTGCACAGTTCTCACCATCCACCATCTCCATTGATACCCAGTGCTCCTCACACATGACCTGCCACTTTGGTAGTCCCTTCTATGGCCCCCACAGATAAGCTGTCCTTTTGTTGGTAATTCCCAAGAGCATTGCCTCTCTTGTCTTAGTAACATTATACTCCTCCGCCTCCAGAAGAGCTGCTATCATCTCATTTCTCAACTTCCTCACAACCTTCTCTCCTTGCAGCACTCGCCCCCATAAGTCGTCACTGATCACTCAGAAATCAATCTCTCATAGTTCCTTAGCTGCCACATTTTGCAGCACCCTCAACAGCCACTTCTTCTCTCCAACTACCTTTGCTGTCTGTGCCAAATCTGCCTCTCCTCTCTTCCTCTCCTCAGTTTATACAGACTTATCTCAACCATCCTTTGACATATCCTCCAACTCCCTCTCTCCCACCTTGGGGACACCATACTGGATCTGATTATCATCCGCCATTACCGTATCCACTACTACCTCCTCCAGCCCCTGTCTCCCACTCTTCTTTGTCTTTCTCTCTCACCGCCCAGCCTCAGCCCAGATACTAGCACTCACTCCAGCTCCCTCCTCTGTAGCCCCCACCTTCTGACCCCCAACCAAGCTGGCCAGCAAATCCTTCTGCAGCTGCCTCCCCTTTGTCTTCTCCCAGAGCACCTTGTCTATTCACACCTTCTTGCTCTCAATTACCTCCACTACTATTCTTGCCTCATAAGCCCTCAAAGCCCTTTGCCTCCTCTCTACAGCCCCCACCAAGTCCTCAAGCACATCCAGTAGGTCCTCCTCATCTTCCTCTGACTCCTCCACCATCAATACCTTGCACTCCACCAGGCCCGACTTCAGCACCACCAGCCAGTCTCTAGCCTTCCTGGTATTCTCCATCCCAAACAGCTTCAGCCAGACATCCACATCTCCTATACTGAGCTCAGTCTCCTCCTATACCCTGAATCCAATGTTGACCACCTCGCCATACTCCTTCACCATATCTGTGACCAGCTTCCTCACCTCCTCCTTCTTCACTATAGGCATGTCCACAATCACCAGATGAACCACTCAGAGATCCCAATGCATACACCTTGCTATTGGCACTGAAATCCCTCTAACTACCACACTCTTCTCTACTGCCTCTAGTAGCAAATCCTTCTCTTCAAACCCCACTTCAACTGTCTCTAGCTTCTTCAAGAACTTAACCAAGGCTGCACTCTTCACCTTGCTAGCCAGCAGCCCCAGTACTATCTTTGCTATCACCACAAAGCAATAGAAGCACAGTGTGATAGTAAATTCTGATCTAGACTTTTTGAGTAACGAGGCCACCACGAGACCTGTCACACTATCAGCCAGGTCCCCAGGTCTCGTGCCACACCACTGTCCAGGTCTCCTATCAGCTGTCATATCTGGATTTTTTTCCAGATTACCTGTCACACCGGTATCAGCAGTCACCACCTCAGCTACTACACCTCCAGCCCTACTATGCTGACCCTCTAGTAGAGAGGCCTCCTTGTCACTTGTGGTAGCAGATGCCTTTCTCAGCTCCAGCCAGCCATCTAGCCCAGTCACCTGCTTTCTCATCCTGACTTTATCCATGAAGGTCATCCTCCCTCCCCTATGCGGTCTTGCACCTTCTCTGCCTTCACCCCTGGCCCCATATCCCCTCATTGAAGCACTCGGCATATCAATACCAGCACCTTAACCCCTCACCACATGCTACCAGTTAAATGCACTGGGGTCCACCTGTCTAGTATGCTCACCAGATTGCATATTGCTTACAATGTTAATAATACCAATACTTGAAAATGTTGTCAAAAGTGTTGTCTGAAGTTTGTGTAACCTGAATGTTATCAGTGAAAGATAGTCACTCTTTATCAGTATTAGTTCAGTGTCTTCTCTACTTTTTCACAGTTTCTGATACCTTTGGTTATATCAGAATTATACTTGTTTTTGTATAGTACTTTCTTTCTTTTGCTATCATCAATAAGATATCATCTGGTATATTATAGATCATATATGGAGTTGGCCAACCTGGCTATTAAGTGCCAGTATATGTTACCTACAGATCATCAGTATCTATAGTAGAGCTCTCTGAGCTTTGGGGAGCTTCCTAGTGAGTATAGTTATAATGTAGATAACTGTTTTTTAGGTAGAGTTGAGATGAGAGAGGAGATGACTATTACAGATAAGCAGAAGGATGATTATAGTAGACCAGTAGGATACTAGACTGGGGGAAATCTCATAGTTAGGGTAGGTGTTATATCAGTGAGATCTTTGGATTAACTGGTAAAAGGTGGGATGGTGCAGAAGTCTATATCTTGACTATACTTACTAAAGCCAAGAGCTGGCATAGTAATATGATAAAGGACTATAGGTTTGGGTAGTGGGGCCTCCTTTATTTAGTAGTATCTAACTAGAACTGGAAGCTAACATATTAACATAATTGAGATCTACAGGTTTAGAGAGAAGGAGTAGGGCTTTTTCAAGCCTTAGCCTATAAATCAGTCCTTTTGAGAGTATCCTACTATAAGTCCTTTACTCACTAACTCTAAATCTACTCTATTTTCTATTGGCTAGTTGGTGGGTTTTTTTGTTATCTTAAATCTTAGTTTGGAGTTTGGGAAACTATTTCTTATTGGGTCTCAGAATTACTAAATCAGATATATAGGTGTGCTCTTGTATATAGTTATGATGATCTAGTCCTGATGAATAGACAAGTCTAGTCTATATAGTGAGAGTACTATATCTAACATATATAGTGAGAATAGTAGGACTATAGAACAATTTGATATTCTAGATTAATGAGAAGATAATGTCTAGTGGGTAATGGAGGAGAGGTTTGGCCTATATAGTCTAGGTTTTCTTCCAATAAAATCCATGAGACTCTAAGTCTATAATACAAAAAACGGAAAATAGGGATACCTTTATTCTATACAATTCACATTACACTAACTTCAAGTAACAGTTTTTGACACAAATTGGAGAAAAGGTATTATAAAAATATCATCAAGTAAGAGTTCTGATAGATGTACTGGGTCAGATAGACCTGGGGCTTTTGGCTGGTGGCATGTAGAGAGGGGTTATGGCCTGGGGATGGGGGCCTTTGGAGGGTTAAAAGGTAGCAAGAGCTCTGGAGGTAGACCAGTATCAGATAGCAATGAGAGAAGGCCTGACCCCCCAAGCTTTGTGGATAAGGTGAAGGAGAGTGAGTGGCCAGCTGAATCTTGAGCTAGTACTACTGCAGGGAAAGACAAGATGAGCCTATGGAGGGGGGGAGGTACTCAGGTGGAGGATGTAAGCATAGGTGCTGGAGGTGTTGTGGCTGGGAGTTGGACTGCTGATGGAAGTATGATAGGGAATTAGGAAAAAAAAAGAGATGTGTCAGCTGATGATGGAGTGAGGCAGGGGTTTCTGATATGGATGAAGAACCTGGCTGATGTAACAGGGCTGGCAGTAGTACTGTTACTCAGGAAATCGATCTCAGAGTTTGTGGTAACACTGTGCTTCCAAGGCTTAGCAGTGACAGTGAGGATGGTCTTGGGGCTTATCTCAAAGCAGGTGGCTGGAGCCACCTCGGTGAAGTTTCTGAAAGGTTTGGAGGGGGTTGAGGTGGGCTTTGAGGAGGTGGGCTCACTGGAGGAGGCTCTGAAGACTAGAGTAGTGGTTGGGGAGGTGGTGGTCCCCATGGTACAATGCCTGAGGTGGGACTCCAGGGTGGTGTAGCTGCTGGTGAAGGGGGTACCTACAGTAACAAAGAAGGAGACTAGAAGGAGGGTGGAGGAGGTGATAGTGGAGTATGTCAATATGGTAGATATTAGTTTCTAGGTATGGGAGGGGACCTTCATCAGGATGGGTGATATGGATGTAAGAATTCGACTAGCTAGAAGAGAGGCCACAGGGAAGATGAGTGACTGGCCTATAGTGATAATGTGGGGGACTTTTGTCTGGAAGGTGTCTAGGGTGCAAGGGAGTGAAGAGGAGGAAGAGGACTTATTGGAGGCTCTGGAGGAGTCGAGTAGTACTGTTGAGAGGAGGGTGAAGGCCTGGAAAGTATATGAGGAGTCGACACATCTGGAGATTGTAGATAGGAAGTGTATCCACACTGACAAGGGGCAGTGGGAGTGGCCCCAAGGGTGCATGAGGCAGAGGGCACTATTGCTAAGTATGAAAGAAGGGTTGAAGAAGAAGGTAGATGGGGCTGAGGAGTCTGAGGGCATACAAGCCAATGTCTGGGCCAGTAAAGGAGGAGGGGAGGTGGAGGTGAACAAGGATGGGCTGAGAAGATACTGAGCATAGACTCCTATGCAGATGATACATTTGGAGTCTGAGAGCAGGATTTCGATACCACCCCCCCCTCCTCTTATTAAAAGATACCTGGTTGGGAAGAGAGGAGTAGCAGAGGATGTGCAGATGCAGGAGGCCCAGTGAGTCTACTTTAGAGTCCTCAATATGGTACAAGAGGGCCAAGTGGTGGCAGTTGGTGAGAATGAGCTAGTGGATGTCCCTGAGGAGAAGTGAGATGAGGATGGCAGTATCAGAGCTGATACCACAATATTGGATTTAGGGCAGCCAGGGACTCTAGGAGAGAAGGAGGTGGGGAATCTGCTGTAGATGAATAAGGTGATGGATAACCTCACAGCTGAGGAGTTGAGAGAAGTGGACCTGTGTGTGATGTCTGAGGAGCATTAGGTATAGATTCTATATGGGAATGGGGTGGTAGAGGCACTAAAGGTAGAGATTCTTGTGATTTTCATAGTGGAGGAGGGATATGAGGTTGATAAGGTGAGAGAGGCAGAGCTGGCAGTTGTTGCTGGTGAGCAGGCTGCCTACTATTGGGCTGAGCATCATGGTTTACAGCTCTGGCAGGAGGCCTGTCTGGAGTATCATGTGGACTTTAAGGAGAGAGAGGATAGAGTGATGGCCAAACTTCTGAGAGGGTTGGAGGCACAGAAAGCTAAGAAGAAGGGACTAGCTACAGAATATGACTTGAACTTAGTGTAGGAAGAGTTAAATACAGATTTGTAGAGGATGGGATTGATCAATAATATTATTTCTTATGAACAGTATAACTAATATTTTCTCTCTGAATGTGAATGGGTGAAGGGGATCTGAGTGGCATAAGAACATTTTTACTTGGCTTAAGAGATTGAAGGCTGACCTCTTTTTACTGCAAGATGTACAGTATGAGGATGAGAATGATTGGGTGGAGTGGACTATGGAATGGGGTAGGACTACTGCTTGGTTTGGCAAAGTGATAATTCTGGTGAAGAAAGATAGAGGAGACTTGGAGGGAATCAGAAGCTGGGATGATTGCTTGGTCTAGAGAGATTGGTATCGACCAGAGTGGGAATCGGTGAGGATTGGCTCCTGCTATTGTCCTGTGATTATAGGCAAGAGGATTGTATGGATTATGGAGCTGCTGGAGAAGAGTATTCTCTTAGAGGAAGAAGTCAATGTTCTGAGTAGTGATTTTAATATTGTTTGGGATCTGCTCCTAGATAGAACTGATGGAGAGAGGAATGCCAGTGGGCAAAGTGGAGACCTGAATGCTTGGGAGGAAGTGGAGAATCTTAGTTCCTTAGGGGATATGAGCTGAATATAGTGGGGTGACACCAGGGTCTACACATATTGAGTAAATAGATTAGGTATAAGGATTGACTAGATACTGACAGCTGAATGTTGGGGTGCTGATGTGTGAAAGACTTTAGAGGTGGAGTGGTGCCCATGATCTGATCACTGGGGACTATTAGG
Source organism: Jimgerdemannia flammicorona (assembly GCA_003990745.1). NCBI lineage: Eukaryota > Fungi > Mucoromycota > Endogonomycetes > Endogonales > Endogonaceae > Jimgerdemannia > Jimgerdemannia flammicorona. Next base: position 2,898 of record RBNI01004465.1, on the reverse strand, counting down.
GCAGGGGCAGTTTGGGGGGAGTGGAGATAGACCCAGACATTAGTGCCTTAACTCCTCCCTACTGACTGAGAAGGAGTTGTGAGACTTATGGGTAGAGGACATACAGGCAAAGATTTCTATCTAGAGGTATGAGGGTTTGTCTGTGAGTGTCTGATAGATGAAATTGGAGGCTATGAGGGTCTATTGGGGAGGAGTTGGTAGAGAGGCTGGGAGATAGAGGAGGAAGCACATCTGGAGTGCTTCAAATAGGCTAATGAGACTGCAGATAGAATAGGCTGATTTGCTCTCTTCTGATGAGATGGAAAATTAAAGGTTAGAGTGGGCGAAATTGGAGGTAGTAGAACTGCAACAGATGTTGAGAGAGGAGGAAGAGATTTAGATGCAAGGTATGGCTGCTAGGTTAAGGTGGCAGGCTCTTGAGGAGGGAGAGCAGCCTACTAGGTACTTGTCTAGACTCCTCAAAGTAAGGAGGGTATGATAGCAGTGGGATGGGGTCTTGGATATTGAGGGGGATATGGTGTATAGTACAGGGGTTTTGAAGGAAAGATGGTAGAGTCTGTAGATGAGGAAGAAAGGGGTACAGAGAGAGAGGCAATTGGTGACACACTGGAGGAGTGGGAGCCACCACAGGTGGAGAGACTGGGTGACTTGATCTTACTGGTCCAAAAGGAGGAGATCCAGGGAGTCCTTATAGCAACTAAGCTTGAGACAGTGCCAGGAGAGGATGGGTTACTGTGGAACTTCTGAAAGAAGATGACAAAGGTCCCTGGAGTGTTGGGAGAGATGACTGCCCTCTGTGACAATATTCTTTAGAATGACAAGTGGGTTGGAGAGCAGGACTTAGAGCTGGTGGCCCTATTGTATAAGATAAGGGTAGGTGAGAGGACTGGAAGAACTGTAGGCCAATCATGCTTCTGGATATAGACTGAAAGTTGGTAACTAAGGTGATTATTGCGAGGCTACAGAAGGTGGTTCAACAGATGCTGAGTGAGGAGCATCAGGGCTTTGTAGGAGGTAGACTTATCAGAGATGGGACTGCCTGGATATATGGCATCATTGAAGGAGTACAGGCTTGCAGACTGGATGGTAGACTGGTCTTTTTGGACCAGGAGAAGGCCTATGACCATGTTTGAAAGATATGGCTGAGTAAGATACTAGATAGAATTGGTGTTCTACTACAGTTTCAGGCTTCTATATTGAGTCTGTTGGAGGGCAGTAGGGCAGTGCTAATGTATAATGATCACTGGGGTTTGGCATTTCCCTTGAGGATAGGATTTCCACAAGGAGACCTGCTGTCTTTTATTCTGTATACTCTTTTACTAGAACCTTTGATAGATAGGATCTGTTGGAAGGTAGCTAGGCTCTCTATATATAGTGTGATATAGAAGGTGGGAGCCTTTGTAGATGATATAGTAGTTGGGCTTAGATCAGTGGTAGATATTGAGGTACTTAAGAAAACAGTAGAATGGTATGGGATATACTCTGGGGTGAAACTCAACTGACATAAGTATGAGACAATAGTGTTGGAGAATGAGCTAGTGGGAGGGAACATTATTGGAACAATTGCCCCTACAGGAGAGGTGGTGCAGTATCTTGGTATCTTCCTCTCTGTATATGGATCAGTCTTATATGAGTATGGTGGGAGAGGAGAGTGGCTATTTGGGGGGAGGCTCTAAGAGGTTGAGTGGAATCGTCACATCTCTCTGATGGAGCGAGTGTCAATCTTGAATGTTTACTGGTTTCCCAAGCTATAGTATGTAGCATATTACTTAGACCTTCTAGCCTGGATGATGAAGAAGCTGATGAAACTGGCTAGAGATTGGATTTGGGCTAGAAGAAGGTCTCAGATAGGTTGGAATACCCTTGTAGAGCTGGTGATTAGGGGAGGCCTGGGTCTTGTGGATTTCCCTAAGAGACTTATTGCCTACAAGCTTAGTAGTTGAAAATGGCAGTTGAACTATTGAGTGCCACTGATACAGAAGGTGGGGGAGATGAGGTTCTCCCCTCATGGGTCTTCAGGCAATTTACTCTCTCTGGTGGACCTGAATGGAAGCCAACAGATATGATATAAGGGCTTCTGGTAGGGAGTAGTAGATGGAGTGCACCAGATAGGCCTCTGCTGGTGTGGAAATGAGGGTGAGGTAGTGTGGAGCCCTGTGATGTGGCAATGGGACTGACTGCTTCTAGGGGGGATTCCACTTAATGAGTTTGATATTGGTGATAGAGTGGAGTATCAGTGAGAGCTTGGCCAGGATCTTTGGCTGAGTGTTTGACAGGTAGTGAGGATTGGAGAGGAGTAGAACTGGACTGGAATCTGGTCTTGGAGTGTTGAGATACAGAGGTAACTTTCTCCCAAGTTCTGGGAAGTTTGGTGACAAATGCTGTAGAGGAATATTATGTTAAATTTCCATGCAGGATATCTGGTAGAGGGTGGTCAACTGGATTATGAGGAGTATTATAATATAGGGCAGGCTGGGGATTTGTGCAGATACCAGAACATTGGCTGGGAGAGTGAGATTTTGGGGGACTTTTAGATAGCTATAGGAGATCAGCTAGGTGTAGTAAGGAGGTCAGATGGTGAGAGGGGTTACTGAGAGGATTTGAAATCTAGACTGGTGGCGGGTGTTGGCAATAGGTGGCTCACTGTAGGGTGGGTTATAGCAGTATGAGTAGGGTTGGCTAGGCATTGGCTCTTTGTTTTTGAGGAAGGGTGACAGTTAGGGATGCCAAAGAAGTTGTTGAGGTAGGAGGAGTTGTTGGAAGATCTACTGAGTAGATGGTGAATTGGTTGGGGACCTAGAGTGGGCACTAATACTGGCTGGTAGAAGAGATCTATGAACAGAGTGGTGGGCAGGTGACAATAGTATCTGACAAAGTAGTCTTTTATCAGGAAGAGGT
>RBNI01004464.1:0-14011 GCA_003990745.1 Jimgerdemannia flammicorona | reverse complement strand
GGGGGGGGGGGGGGGGGGGGGGGGGGGGGGGGGGGGGGGGGGGGGGGGGGGGGGGGGGGGGGGGGGGTGGGGGGGGGGGGGGGGGGGGGGGGGGGGGGGGTTGTCTGTCAAGTCGTTGTCGTGATTTTCAAGCGACTAAAAGTTAGAGTTACCACATGTATTGCATACAGAGTAATCTCGCATGGGATTTGAACCATATCTGCCGCATCACCGGGATAGCAGCCGTCTTTGTCTTGGACCAGCGAGATGGTTAGTATGCTTTCGCGTGATCGTTTGCGTAAAAGCAGATTACCCTACTCCACAACGACGAACGAGATTCAAGCCTTGAGGTGATGGGAGCACGGCGATTTTTTATTGTCGACGGCGTAACCGACAGCACACAGTGCCCGTTGAAGGTCGACTGCGTCCACCTATTCCCCCCTATTCCCGGTGAAAGGACATGGCCTCGAAGCTAACCATCCTGTTTGATAGTCTCATTATAAAATTTATAATAAAAATTATAATACTTCGGGCGCGTCAGCTATTGAGCCACCGTTATATCTCAGAAGCGCACCGACGGTGGGGGGCACCTGTGCAGAGGGAGGGGAAAAAGAAGATGGATTTCTCTGGCGCTCGGCAAATTTTGGGTATTTGTGGACTTGTGGCGCACGTTGACGTCACCCCATTATGACGCATCCCCGCCTTGAAAGTATAGTAACGGAAAGTGTGCAATTAGGTTAACTTGACGAAATTGTCCTTATCTTATTAACATTACCTTAGAATATCAACACATTATATTATTTAATAATAATATTATAACTATAATTAAAGTGTAAAATATACTGAAATCTATAATAGTGAAAATGTGTTTTAGGTATTAATTATTATATATATTATTTATATAATATAATTAAATACCATATTCAATTTAAATTATTCCAATAGTTAAAAATCTTTAAAATCTAATAATTATAGTTGTTTATTAATAAAATCAAAATAAGTTTGATTACTAATTTGATATAAGATTAGAGATAGTGATATTATATATATATATTGATAATATTTGAAGATTTTTAATATTTTAAAAAAATAAAATTTAATTAATATTATAATAAGTGAATATTATAGTATAGTTAGATAATATACAAAATATCTAGAATAGTTACTATATATATATATTTATCTCTTATACTACTCTAATATATAAATAATATGAAATACTAAATTAAGATAAACCTTATTCTAATATAGAATACTGTTTATACTAGGGAATAGTAGGTTACCTTTCTAAATTAGTATTACTATATATTCTATATATAATTAATCAGATAGTAATTAGATAGTAACTATATTTGTATAAAATTCTTAGAGATTTAAGAGTATAAACCTCATTTCAAAAGTCTGAATTCAAAAATAAAAAACTAGTCTATCTAATATACTTTAAGAGATATATTGTAAGCACACAACCTCCAAGCCACAGAAATCACACGTCACCCTCTGAACAATCCACCGAAATCACACGCGATCTCCGAACAAATCTGAAAATCACCTGCAAGATCATGAAGCTGAGTCAAACAGAAGTCACAGCGCACAAAGCTGAGTCAATACTAAGTCATGGAATACAAGATTCATACAAATGGGATCTTACCAATCCAGAACAAATGTATATATACCCAGCCCCAAGACACGTCGAAACAGAGAACCAAAACAAACAACAACCACAACTTCTAAACATACAAATATGACTACCGAGATCTACAACCGCATCCATGCTGACATTTGGAATACCATTATTAACCAAGCCACACCCCCTCTGCCCCTCATGAACATCTATAGCCTAGCACCCCTCTACTTTGTGGAAGCCCGATGGAATGCCTTGAACATGCTTAATGAGGCCCACTAAATTGGATAAATCTCAAGCTACTACCAGATCGGCTGCCTCCTGGAAGATATGGCCGAACACCACCATGATACAGACATTACCCAGATGTCTCAACACCAGAAGCTCATCACCCACAAATACCGAGAACTCTTCTATGAGTACAGCACCTTTATTCCCTGCCTCTGAGTTACTACCAGCGAAATGGTTGCTACCCTGTCCTATGGCCAAATCGACGACATGATATAAGAACTCAACTACAAGTATCTCGAGTACATTGAAACCACAGACAGAACCTTCCCACACTCTGACAATCACATCCTGCAAATGCCCCAAGTCGGATATGCCATGAAGGACGTCTATGATATAACCAACTTCGACGAAGATGAAGCAGAAGACAATGACTCTTCCGATGCTGACATGACCTCAAGTCAAGGATCTCTACCAACCCTGATCACACCACCAACTTTGCCAATGAACTTACAACAGTTCATAACCACATACAAGACTTATTGGAACAATGACCACTGGCATGAATACTAACCTGCATTCACCCCCGATTACTTCAACTACAATAAAGAGACCGGAGAACATAACCTGTACCTTCAGACAACCCTCGAGATCAAACCAACCACTCCACTACCCGAGTATGAGCAACATGAACCACAGCCGCCAGCATACTACAATCCCGTGACTCATAGTGCTGTAACCTACAGAAGGTATGCAGACAGTGAATCTGATGAAAGTGAAAATGATGCACCACTTCTTCGTCCACCAACACCTTATCCAGCATATGAGACAGACGATGCTATCCTGTGGGACAGAGATAAAGTTCCAATGTATTATTATCTCAGCGAACAAGGAGAAGTAATCCGCGAACCACTTTTCCTAGACGACTACTTCATCAGAGATGAAGCAATTGATGGTGATGTCATTGAAGACTATCCAGACAGTGCCTAAACCATAAATAGCTTAGCAGTCATAGTATAGTTAGATTAGCCTTGTATGATGTGACTGTGAACTGACTCAGCAGTCAGATGATCTCTTGACATGTCAGATCACACTTGTACTATGTGACTGCATTCTGACTCAGCAAAGTACTTAGTGCTACACCCATAATTAGCATAGTCCAGATAGCCCCTCACTAGTATAAATACCCCCTCTTCCAGACCTCAGAATCTCAGACTTGAACAGACCTGAACAATCCGAACACAACTCCTGAGCACTTCCCCACAATATCTCCTCACACAACTACTCATAGGATAGCAATATCATGAATAGAGAATAAATCTATTTAATACCCCACAAACCACTCTTAAGTAAATCTGCTCCCCATTAGGTCCTACTCCTAACCCCATCACGAAATTTCCTAATTGGGTATTGTCTGCAGTGATACGCCAATTCAACTAAGCTGGTCTTAGTTTCTCGAACTTCCTGAAATACGGAAAATCCTGAACATCCAGAACTAGTTCAAAGAAAGGACTTTGGTTGAGATGTCAACCCGATCTTGAAATCAATAAGTATAGAGGACGTACTCCATATGAAATTGATTTTGACCATAAGAAAAAACAGTCTTCCAGAATATCTAGAACTTCCAGGAAACCCTTCAGAACTACGTAACAGTTACCTAAAAAGCAACCCTCTTACAACTTGGTAGCAGCAGTTTATAATCCAATTCTACTTCAAGACACTTCCTCACCCCGCTACAAACCCCTCTGCGAATTCCTACAAGTTGGTATAAAGCCCAACCTCTGAACTGGAATTTATTCTGAACTATCTGACAATCTGGAGAGAATTGAACCTGACATACAAGGGCAATTTGACCTCCACACCTGCAACAAGTGGGACAAACTTCATTCAAAGAAAGAAGTACTCCGATTAAATCAGCAAATAGGCGAATACCTATTCACCGAACTCCTTGCACTACACCCAGCAAGTCAAGATGAAGAAGGTCTTATAGAAGCCTTCTTTACTCTTCTCAACAAGAGTTTTGTCAGCTCCACAAATCCGAGCAACCTAGGACAACCAGCAGCAGTCTTTCTAGCCTTAGTTCCTCACGAAGCCCAAGCCTCTGTAGCCAAGTGGCTCAACTCTTCCAACTTTCACCATACTAGGACCAAGTCTATGTTATACTACCGATTCCAAAACAGCAAGGCCTGCCATATTCTTAAGGAAGAAGCAAGAGAAACCCTTCATCAACTACCTGACCCTGAACCTGAAGCAGGCCCTGCTACAGCCCTACCTGAATCTGAAATCAATACTGAACCAGAACTTGACTTTGAATTAAGTCCATCTGAAATCAGATATACAACTGATTCTGTCTACTTTGATACCGAGCAAACCCAACTATACGGAAACCAAACCGAAGAGGAGGAGGAGTATCTCACTGAATTCGATCCCGGATACACTGCCAAAGGAAACAAACCTCCATCAGGACAGAACACACCTATACAGCAACAGACAGCTATCTATCAAGCCCTTACTCCAGACCCACAAGTATTACTCCAGCAACTTACACAGACTCAAAGAACCCTATCACACTCTGTACCAGTACCTCAAGTAGTACCAATAACACCACTACCAGCAGTCCAACTGCCTCCAGTAAACAATATGGCAAACCAACAGATTCTAGACCTCACAGCTCATGTAGCTATAATGGCAGCAACCATTACTACCTTAGCCGAACAGACCCGACCTACAAAAAATCTGAGCCTATCTACCTTCAATGGTACTGCACAAGAAGTCCAAAGCTTCATTAGTGTAGTTAACACCAACTTCGAAGCCAATCAATGGACCAATGAATGAGTCACTGACCACATTCTGACAAACAATCAAGACCACACTCTGGAACAACTCTTTGCTATCACTACAGCCTATGTCCACTGAGTTGTTACATTCTTCCGAGGACCTGCCAAAGAATGGTGGCGAACCCTTCCTGAAAAACCCCTCACATGGGACACCCAACCTACAGTAGTTGCTCAGAATGCAGCAAACAATGCCCCAGGATATGGAGCCCATCCTGCAGCCCCTGGACTCAAACAACTCATGATTGCTCAATATCGCAGCGAAACCATGATCGCTGAATCCCGAGTAAAACTCTGCAATCTCAAATTCGATGTACATGGCAAGGAGGAATTCAATACCTTCTATACAAAACTCGAGTCACTCCTGAACACCATTGGCCTAGGATATATTGCCAATGATGAAGCACAAAATGATACAAGAGCAGACCATTTATTCAATGCCCTGCCTGAATGGCTTACTAGAAAAATCTGAGAACAAGGACACCCAGTTGGTTGTGACCATCAACAATAGTGCCTAGCAAGAATCAAGACTATGGTCAAGTGGATCCTAACAGCTGGACCCATCCTGCCCCGAAGATAATTCAACAACAAGGAATAAACTTGGACTAAGATAGAAGAACCTAAGCATGAAGCATCCCGAGCTCCCTCATTATCCACTTCATGGACACCCAGAAATCATGAATCCATCCAGCCGAGTACCTTCAAGAAACTCACTGAAGGCGAAAGAATTGAACTTAGAAGAAGTGGAGCATGCTTCTATTACAGAAAGACAGAACATATGGCCAGTGCCTGCCCTAATCGAAAACCCCAAACAGCAACATGAGCAACTGTTACCACTCTGCACCACCTCAACAACCTGACTACCAGAACCCTAGACTTTGTCAAGTTAAGACAAACTGCCAAAGCCCCAACCAAAGGAAGTCAAAAAGCAGCTGGATATGACCTGTATGCAGCCGAAGAAGCTACAGTTTCCAACCGAGAAGTCAAGCAAGTCTACACAGGAATCAGTATCCAAATCCCTGAAGGACATATTGGAAGAATATGCTATCACAGCAGCCTAGCATTGAAAGGACTCTCAGTAGAAGGAGGAGTCATTGACGAAGATTACATAGGCGAAATTATTGTCCTAATCTGAAACCACAGCTGGACACCCTTCAAGATCCCTATAGGCTTCTGTATTGCCCAGATCCTATTCGAAAAAATCGAGTCAACCCTGACAGTCAAGGAAGTCTCTGAACTACTGCCCACCATCTGAGGATCCAAAGGATTCGGTTCATCAAACAAGGCCCCAGTCCAACCTACCATGAACAAAGAAGAACAATTCTATAAAAAAATCGAAGATGGATATGTACCAAGTGGCTGATGTCTCCATGGCATTGGAATGTACTCTTCCTGAATGATTGATGATTGCTTCTCTTGTGTCAATGAACTGGCTCAAAGAAGAACCAACAGAAGGAAAGCCCCTACAACCGAAATCACTACCATTGGATCAGACAAACTGCTTATACTTAAAGCTTTTGTCAACCGAGCACCTGTCAAAATCATGATAGACAGTGGTACCTCAGGCAACTACATTAATGAAGAAACAGTCAACAGACTCAAGGTCTTCACCTCCCCGGTACAACAAACCCAAGCAGTCGTCACAGCTGATGGAACCTCACATATCATTAGTAAGGAAGTCCACAATCTACTCTTCTGAATCAGTGACTATCGAGTACATATTACCCTCCAGATCGTACCACTCTCTGACAATGAAATCATCCTTGGAACTCCATGGTTGAAACAAGAGAACCCCATGATCGATTGGGTAAACTATTCTCAGACCATCAAGAAAGGACGCCACAACTTCAAACTGCAAGGTGAAAAGGACCCACTCAATTCTAGTGACCCTGGACCAAAGATCACCCACATTAATAAGCTACAACTCAAGAAATTGGCCAAGAAATGCCCTCTCTTTGCTATCTCCATCCGTCCATCCAAAGGAGAACCCGAGAACTCTGAAGAAGACTTTTCCAAAGTTGACAGCCATGTCAGACCACTACTCCAGAAATTCCGAGACATATTCCCAAAGAAACTCCCGAAAGGCCTACCTCCCAAACGAGCAGTAGACCATGCCATCAAGACTATTCCAGATACCAAGCCAGCCTTCAAGTCAATCTACCACATGTCTCCAAGGGAAATCGATGCACTCAAGAAAGAAATTGATGAACTCCTGGAACAAGGATTCATCAGACCCAGTGTATCACCTTATGGTGCACCAGTCCTCTTTGTTGTCAAGAAAGGAGGAGACCTGCGAATGTGCAATGATTACTGCAACCTCAATGAACAGACCATCAAGAACTGTTGCCCACTACCCAGAATCGATGAAATATTCGATAGGCTTACCAACCCACAATTTATGAGTTCTTTTGACCTGCGAAATGGCTACTGGCAAATTGCTATGAAAGAAGAAGACATCTACAAGACAGCCTTCCGAACCAACTATGGACATTTCAAATTCCTGGTTATGCTCTTTGGCTTAACTAATGCTCCTGCAACCTTCCAGATGCTGATGAATACCATTCTGCATCTATACCTGGACAAATTCATTATTGTCTATATTGACAACATCCTAGTCTTCAGCAAAACCCTGGAGGAACATCTCGAACACCTTGAACTAGTACTACTAAAACTCCGAGAAAACAGACTCTTCGCAAAACTCAGTAAGTGCAAATTTCTTCTGAAAGAAATTCAGTTCCTTGGACACATTGTCACACCAAATGGAATCAAAGTGGACCCCAGCAAAATCTCCGCAATCAAGGATTGGCCCAGACCTAAGAAGCTGAAAGACCTCCAGTCATTCCTGGGATTAGTAAACTATTACAGATGATTTGTTGCCAACTTTACCAAAATCACCACTACCCTTACTCAAATAACCAAGCATGACAAGAAAGGAGAACAGCCCTGGACCATGAAACAAGAGAAAGACTTCAACAATCTTGCAAAATGGGGACCCGAATAAGACATAGCCTTTCAAACATTGAAGAATGCTCTGATAACCACTCCAGTACTTCAAGCGGCAAATCCTGCCCTACCATATGAAGTTACCACTGATGTCTCTGACCTAGCTCTTGGAGCAGTACTTATGCAAGAAGGACACCCTATGGCCTATCACTCCCGCAAGTTCAATGATGCCAAAATCAACTACGCAACTCATGAGAAGAAAATGTTAGCCATCGTAGACACTCTGATCAAATGGCGACCATACCTAGAAGGAGCGCACTTCACCATATTGACCGACCACAAGTCATTAGTCAACATCAAGACCCAGGCTATCCTTTCTCGAAAGCAAGCCAGATGGATGAAAGTCCTCACCAATTTTGACTATGAAATCCAGTACTGCCCTGGCAAGGAAAATATTGTTGCCGATGCAATCTCCAGACCACCCATCGAAGAAGTTATCCAGACTCTCACCATGGGTACAAACTCCATCATAGAACAAATTATTGCAGCATGTGCTGATGATAAGGAAGCTCAAGCACTCCAAGAAATCCTGAACAGTGATGATACTGATAAGCATACCCAGTACAATCAATACCAACTCAAGGACAATGCTATCTACTACAAGGACAGATTGTATGTTCCAAACAACTGAGACCTCTGAAGGACTATCCTATTCGAATGTCATGATGCTCCTACAGCTGAACACCTAGGATTTGATAAATGCTATGAGGTTATCTCCCGAAACTTCTATTGGCCCTGAATGGCAGATCAACTTAAGACCTACATCACTTCTTGTGATGCCTGCCAATGGAACAAGTCCTCAACACTAGCAAAACCTGGTCTACTCCACCCTATCCCAGTACCATCTGCTAATTGGGAACAAGTCTCTATGGACTTCATTGTACAGCTACCCTGAATCAAGAACGGGAAAGATGCAATTGTTGTCTTTGTGGACTATCTCAGCAAACAAGCTCACTTTGTGCCAACTACCACCACTGCAACAGCACTAGACATAGCCACACTCTTGTTTGACAATATCTTCTGCTATCATGGTCTTCCTAAGATCATTGTTAGTGAGCGAGATCCAAAATTCACCAGCCATTTTTGGAAAGCCCTCCATGCACACCTTGGAACAAAACTTGCACTATCTACAGCCTTTCACTCCGAAACTGATGGCCAAACCGAAAGAATGAACCAAACTCTAGAACAAATGCTAAGAAACTATGTCTCCTACAGACAAGATGATTGGCATGAACACCTCACTGCAGTCGAGTTTGCCTATAACAATAGCAAGCAAGCCTCTCTTGGAATGACTCCATTCTTCACCAACACTGGACAAAACCCAAACACTCCTCTAACACTTATCCGAACCACTAAAGAACCCTCCACAGTTGAAGCTGTTGAAGAATTCTTATTCTGAATGTGTAATCTAAGCCAGATCGCAATTGAGAACTTATCACGAGCTCAAGAAAAACAGTCACAGTATGTTAACCAACATTGCCGAGAAGAAACCTTTGATATTGGAGAAAAAGTTCTATTAGACATCCAAGGATACCGAGTTGACAACCTCAAGTACAGACCATCTACAAAGCTGAACAGTAAGTTCATTGGACCATTTGAAGTCATTTCACAAGTCTCTCCGACCTCTTACAAATTGGCGCTACCAGACACCATTAAGATTCACCCAGTCTTCAATGTCCAACATCTCAAGTGATACAATGACAATGATGATGAACTATTCCTGAACCGTACTACAAAACCGCCTGCACCTGTCATTATTAATGACCAGGAAGAATACGAAGTTGAACAAATCCTCAACAGACGTTGCCACAAGAATCACCCCAAGTATCTCATTAAATGGAAAGGCTATCCGATCCATGATGCAACATGGGAACCCAAGACCAATCTCCAGAATGCTACCAATTTAGTTCAGGAATATGATTCCTTGAATAACTGAAATCTGAACACTCCTGCACATATCAGTTCATACTATATATTATACCCTCCTGAACATTATAATTATCACAAACAAAAAACCAAGAACTCAGCAAGTCAAGAATACCGATCCTCTAGAAAAAATAGCAAAACTGAAAGCAAGCCTATTCTCCCCATACCACTGGTGGGAAACGAGGTGCAGACATTTAAGAAGATTCCTTAAAGGAAATTCTCCAGCAGTGAATGACGTCAGAATCACCTCTGGTGCATGGCATTGAACACATGACCCTTTAACGTGTGAATCCAACATGTTAGGCAACTGTACTATGAGTATGCCACTTTCTGAAAAAATGGACTTTACTGGACTTTTGACCTCCCAAATGGTGTAATGACACTAGAACAAAATTAGAAGGTCCCGACGAGGACATCGAAAGCTAAGAAGGGGAGAGTTGTAAGCATACAACCTCTAAGCCACAGAAATCACATGTCACCCTCTGAACAAGCCACCGAAATCACACATGATCTCTGAACAAATCTGGAAATCACCTGCAAGATCACGAAGCTGAGTCAAACAGAAGTCACAGTGCACAAAGCTGAGTCAATACCAAGTCACAGAACACAAGATTTACACAAATAGGATCTTACCAATCCAGAACAAATGCATATATACCCAGCCCCAAGACACGTCGAAACAGAGAACCAAAACAAATAACAACCACAACTTCCAAACACACAAACATGACTACCGAGATCTACAACCACATCTATACTGACATTTGGAATGCCATTGTCAACCAAGCCACACCCCCTCTGCCCCTCATGAATATCTATAGCCTAGCACCCCTCTACTTTGTAGAAGCCCGATGGAATGCCTTGAACATGCTTAACAAGGCCCACCGGATTGGACAAATCTCAAGCTACTACCAGATCAGCCGCCTCCTGGAAGACATGGTTAAACACCACCATGATACAGACATCACCCAGATGTCTCAACACCAGAAGCTCATCGCCTGCAAACACCGAGAACTCTTCTATGAGTACAGCACCTTTATTCCCTGCCTCTGAGTTACTACCAGCGAAATAGTTGCTACTCTGTCCTATGGCCAAATTGACGACATGATACAAGAACTCAATCACAAGTATCTCGAGTACGTTGAAACCACAGACAGAACCTTCCTGCACTCTAATGATCATATCCTGCAAATGCCCCAAGTCAGATATGCCATGAAGGACGTCTACGATATAATCAACTTTGACAAAGACGAAGCAGAAGACAATGACCCTTCCGATGCTGACATGACCTCAAGTCAAGGATCTCTACCAACCCTGATCACACCACCAACTTTGCCAATGAACTTACAACAGTTTATAACTACATACGAGACTCATTGGGACAATGACCTCTGGCACGAATACCAACCTGCATTTACCCCCGATTACTTCAACTACAATGAAGAGACTGGAGAACATAACCTGTACCTTCAGACAACCCTCGAGATCGAACCAACCACTCCACCACCCGAGTATGAGCAACATGAACCACAGCCGCCAGTATACTACAATCCCGTGACTCATAGTGCTGTAACCTACAGAAGGTACGCAGACAGTGAATCTGATGAAAGCAAAAATGATGCACTACTTCTTCGTCCACCAATACCTTTTCCAGTATATGAGACAGACAATGCTATCCTATGGGACGGAGATGAAGTTCCAATATATTATTATCTCAGTGAACAAGAAGAAGTAATCCGCGAACCACTTTTTCTAGACAACTACTTCATCAGAGATGAAGCAATCAATGGTGATGTAATCGAAGACTATCCAGACAGTGCCTAAACCATAAATAGCTTAGCAGTCATAGTATAGTTAGATTAGCCTTGTACGACATGACTGTGAACTGACTCAGCAGTCAGACGATCTCTTAACATATCAGATCACACTTGTACTATGTGACTGCATTCCGACTCAGTAAAGCACTTAGTGCTACACCCATATTTAGCATAGTCCAGATAGCCCCTCACTAGTATAAATACCCCCTCCCCAGACCTCAGAATCTCTGACTTGAACAGACCTGAACAATCCGAACACAACTCCTGAGCACTTCCCCACAATATCCCCTCATACAACTACTCATAGGATAGCAATATCATGAATAGAGAATAAATCTATTTAATACCCCACAAACCACTCTTAAGTAAATCTGCTCTCCATTAGGTCCTACTCCTAACCCCATCACGAAATTTCCTAATTGGGTATTGTCTGCAGTGATACGCCAATTCAACTAAGCTGGTCTTAGTTTCTCGAACTTCCTGAAATACGGAAAATCCTGAACATCCAGAACTAGTCCAAAGAAAGGACTTTTGTTGAGATGTCAACCCGATTTTGAAATCAATAAGCGTAGAGGACGTACTCCATATGAAATTGATCTTGACCATAAGAAAAAACGGTCTTCCAGAATATCCAGAACTTCCAGGAAATCCTTCAGAACTACGTAACAGTTACCTAAAAAGCAACCCTCTTACATATATCTACCCTGAGCTACTTAATCTAGAAAAGATTAAGAAATATCTACTCTAAGCTACTATTTAGAAGATTGTATACTTTATTCTAATTTATACTCCAGTTTACTTTTTAATATAAAGAAGTCAGCTATATTTTTAGACTATATACCAGATTAAGCCTGAAGAGAAGTCTATCTTATTTTGATATCACTAAGCCAGTTAGTTATATATATATATAAATAAAGTAGTTGACTGATATAACTTTATTAATTAATAGAAATTTACTGATTTTGATATAATTATTAGACTAAGCTAGAAAAACTTGAAAAATCTACTACATTTTATTCTACTTATTAGATAAAGTCTGAAATATTACTAATATATTGAGAAATATACTAAATTTTCTCTATTATACAGAATTCATACTAGTTAGAGAAGTCTGCTAAACTGTACTATTTAAAGAAACTGCTAAAATCATTTATATTAATAGAATTAGTAAAAAACTCTGAATATTTTGTCAATTTTTGAAAAAGTAACTAAGGGCTTAAGCCAATCTATATAACTACTTAAATCTTGTAATTTGTCTTTGTTAATATTATATTTAAAAGCTTAACTGAGAAGATTTTTGAAATCTATATGACTTTTTAACTTATAAGAATCTAATAGCTATATAAACTAGACATATATGCTCTCTGCTACTATAGAAGAATAAATCATCAATAGTATTTAGATAAGAAGTGAAGTAATTCCCTTAAGACTTACTAATTACTCAATAACAAAATATCTCAATCAGAGACTATATAGTAATCAGAACTAGCCTAATCACTAAGAGTATAGCTTATAAATACTCCAGAAGTACCAGCAGACTTACTACTATAAGATCTGACACAGTAAGATTATTTAGATAATATAGAAACTCTATCTGAAATTTTGATAAACTTGAATAAGAACTTGAAGATCAAATTACCTAATTTCAATTTCTCTTAAAATTTTCAACTATCTTATTCTTATTTAGATCAGTAGATCCTCTAAGTCCAGTATTTTCAAAAATACTAAAAAGTATTCTAGTACTCTAAAGACTAAGTATATATTCTTTAACTCTCTATAGTATAACCAGACTTAATATATCTATAATAAGTAAAACAGTTTCAAGAACTGAAGAAGAATTAGACAGTAATGATAATGAAATAATAATACCACTATCTATATTTATATAATATCTAGAAGATGACTAAAGAGATTTTTAGATACTATTGAAGATATTATAGCTCTGAACAACCTACTCTCAAAAGACAAATTGTTATCTTCAAGATATAACTAAGAGAGTCAGCAAAAGGAATCTTCTCCAAAATATCAAATAATTTAAATTCTGATCTAGGATAAGTTATAGCTGATATATACTATTATACAAAAGAGTATAAAGCTATTTCTTAATAACTGATTAAAAAGTATATAGGAATATAAGCTTATCATAAAGTCTATAAAATCTATCATGAGTATGAAGATAAATCTCAAAGAATCTCTATGAGTATTCTTTGTAAATTTAGAAGAGAATATATACTACTAGGTTCAGTACTACTAACTAAGATATTATTAAACTAATGATCTTCATGAATAGAATTCTTTCCAATATTGCTCAATATGACTATACTCTTAATATTAAAAAAATCTGATAAATAAGCAGATATAATATAAGAATACTTTGATAATAAGTAAGAAGCTACTTAAAATAATAATAAGAAAGTAGACTAAAAAGACCTCTTAGTTAATATTCTTTAAGAAATCCTCTAAGAAAACTCAGAATAGAAGAAATTTATAAAAAAAATAGAAAAAGGACAAGTATAAAATTCAAGACATCAGCTCTAAACTTGACTAACTGAATAGATAATTAAAAAAACTCACTATATGTAAAAATCAGAAATACTTATAAG
>RBNI01004463.1:0-14013 GCA_003990745.1 Jimgerdemannia flammicorona | reverse complement strand
CCCCCCTCCAAACCATGCTCGCTCACCGTCGAGCAATCTCCTCACTACCATCTCTACCGTCGCTGCTACTGCTCGTGCTCCTGTGCGCCACGGTTGTCCGGGCGTCAGACCTAGACCAGCTCTATGGATACAACTGGACTTTGTGCCAGAACACCACCACTTACTTCAACATCTCCACCGTATACCGCCACTACGACCCGCTATCAAAGACGTACAACTTCTCCATCGCGGGGTACTCGCCTGTTGATGTGAATAACGTCAGCGCGGCCTATAATGGTTCGTTGTCCCATTTGTTCATTCGTCCTTGCCTTACGGAGGGCCGGAAGTGGGGCCCGCGCGTCCACCTCCCCAGCCAAACCAGCTTGCTCTGACCTTTCGCTCCCGCTGCTTTCTCCGCCCCGCACGCATATACGTACACGCAACCCAAATTAGCCATCGCCACCTCCTATACCTTCGCGCGGCTCGCGTTCTGGGACACCTTCAATGATGTCAAGGCGCTATGCGACTCGGTGGTGACGGGGTGCCCCATCAAGAAGGGCAACATCACAATAATTAATAAGGTGTGTGGACGTGACGGGATTCGTTTTTAAGTGTGTGTAGGACTGTGTGCACCTCAATGAACGGAGATTATCACGGACCCACCTTCCTCATCGCCCTTCTCTACTCTCCCCACCCACCATACAGTCCTTCAGGGTTCCCGGCAGCGCCTTTCCCCTAGGCGACATCCAGGCGAGCTTCCGCGCTCTCACCGGTGACCTGCAAAATTTTACCTGCATTGACATCGCCCCAATCGGCTACCAAAACCCCATTTGGCGTCAAATCTTCATCTGGGTTCCCGTGGGGATTGCTCTCTTCGCTGCAATGGTCTCCATCATCTCAACCCTTATCTCTGGCCCGACCGAAGACTTCTACGTCCTGACGTCCAACTATGCACTCGAGCCCATCGCCCTCCGGCTTAAGACCCCGGGCTTTTTCGACGTCCTCCACTATGCCCAGTTCATCGTCGCCTCGGGTCAGCTCTCTCTCCGATACCCGAAATTCTACCCGCTCTTCGTGTCCGACTTCGCATGGTCGTCACTCCTCTTCCCAGGTGAATATCTCAACAATGCCGCAGCGTTGTGGTACGAGTCTTCATCCACCACGCCACTGCCGGACTCGACAGCGGCAACGTCCAACGCCAATGTGCCCGGGCTGTCACTCAACAAGCGGCTACTTCGGTTGTGGTCGCGACAGGTCGATTCGTCTGGGCCTCCCACTGTCGGGGACTCCGACGTGCCGGTCGTGGTCAATATCACGGGGACGGGAATGGTCAATTT
Organism: Jimgerdemannia flammicorona; assembly: GCA_003990745.1. Taxonomy (NCBI): domain Eukaryota; kingdom Fungi; phylum Mucoromycota; class Endogonomycetes; order Endogonales; family Endogonaceae; genus Jimgerdemannia; species Jimgerdemannia flammicorona. The sequence goes on along the minus strand of RBNI01004463.1, from coordinate 12,697 downwards.
TGCGAACTCTGTGGGGCTCGACGCGAGGGCATTGTTCCTGTCTGTGCTGATATATTTCTTGATGATCATGGCGGCTATACTTGTTTTGTGTCTTTTGTTCTTGTTGGTCGTGGAATATCTCGGGTGCTGGTACCCGTATCGGTTTGCCGGGCAGAGGAAAAAGATCTTCAATTTCGCGATTGGTGAGTGTCGGTGGCGGGGTTTTGGTTGGACGGTTTGTTTTGGTGTTTTTCGTTTGTTTGTTTGTTTTTTCGCTGTTATTTAGGAGTGGAGAGCGCTGGGAATTTTATGGAAAGGTTGTAGAACACGGGAGGGGAGGATTTGGCTTGAGGAAGAATTTAGGTTGGGGGATTTGATGGAAAGATCGTAGAAGGCGGGAGGGAAGGGTTTATCTTGAGGAAGAAGTGAGGGCAGAGTTCCTGTGCGGGTCGCTGAAGCTCTCCGTAGATGGTGTTACCGGTTTTGGGGGTTTTAGGGTGATTATTGGCACATCATCTTTCCATAACCCCATACTGACTCTTACATCACCATCCCCATATCCCCACTCCACTCAGGCTCTCTAATCCGACACCTCTGCCTCTTTTACCTTCCTCTGATGACCACGTGCTTCTACCAGTTGATGCTTCCAGCGCCCTGGTACGTAAGCCTGACGGCCTCACTGGTCCTCTGCTTCCCTCTCCTGGTGGTTCCGGCCTATATCGCCTTCTACCTCCTGCGCCAGCGCCCGCCCACCATCATCTTCGACGACATCAACCTCCTACTCAAGTACGGCCCGCTCTACAACACCCTTACGGACGAATCTTTCCAGTTCTTCATTGTGATTCTCGTGTACAAGCTCTTTGTCGGCGCCATGACCGGCCTCTTCCAGACCTCCGGTATCACGCAGGCCGTTGGTATCATTCTGCTCGAGCTCCTCCTCTTCCTCGCTCTCTGGTTCAAGCGCCCCCACTCCGACGAGGCTATCAATATCATCTACGTCTTCTTCGCCGCCATGCGCATCGTTGTCTCCGTCCTGAACATCCTCTACGTCGAGCAGTTCCCACTCCCGAACGACGCCAAGCAGTATATCGCCTATTCTCAGGTCTTCCTTCACTGCGTCGCTTTCCTCGTTTTCTTTGCCATCCCTGCAAAGAACCTCATTGCAATGTGCTGGGGCATTACGCCTCAAGAACCCACCACCGAAACCAACCGTCGTCGCACGCGCGCGAGTTCCCTCGGTCGTCCACTCGCAACGTCGCATAAAGAGCGATGGCGCCGATCAGGATCCAATAGTGCCGGAAGCAACATCGTGCTCACGCAGGGCATGTCCGGAAGCCCGGCAAACCTCAGCGTCATGGCCACCAGCATGGGATGGGGCGGGAGCGGTATCAGCGGAGAGGACGATCCATACAAAGATAAAAGGGAGAGTTATGGGCCCGAGGACCTCATTGCCTGGCGGGACGCGAACCCAACGGGTGTCACCGGCGAGGCTAGGCCTATTTCAGGGTACGAGGAATACAGCCAGGGCATGCAAGCGAACTTGTCCTCCTCTGGCCTAGGGGGTACGACGCCACATCGCCGCACTTCGCTAAACGATCAGCTCGGACGCACGCAGAGCTTGGGGGGTATTGGCGGGTTCTACCGGCACTCACGCAGGAGCATGCGACGGATGAGCAAGACGCTTGAGGACCTTGCAGCACAAGCCACCGCCGTGGCGGCGTACCAGGCAGCCGGGACGAGCGCGGGCGCTTCGTACGGCGCCGCGTACGCGGACAGTCCGACCGGAAGCAATCCCGGCGGGTACTATGGGGCGGATCTTACCCCCGCGAGTGTGACGCACTCTGGGTCTGAGTCTGAGGTGGAGATGTATCACCTCCCCGCCGTCGTGCAGCCCTTTGCGTCGCGCGCGTGTCTCGCGTGTGGGTCTGTGGCGGGCGACTGCGCGTGTGGGGATGGTTCCGGGTCGGCGTCGTCCAGTGCGCCAATCGTTACGTCACATCAGAGGTCGCTTGCGAAGAGGATCGCGCCGGGCGGATTGCAGATCACTTCGTTGAATAGGTCCGGGACTATGTCGTCGACTGCTTCCGGAGTCGAGGAGGAGAGGAGGTCTGGGAGACAGACGCCTATGCCGTTGTCGCCTGAGGAGGCGTTTGCGATGACGACGAGTGGCGCGTTGTTCTCAGGGAGGAGTGGGTCCGAGGTCGGGGATGGGGGGTCGTCGGTGGGAGGGCCGGCCAGGTCACTGGCGTCGGTTCCTAAGAGGGGATGAGGGGTGGATAGGCTTTTGGTGGTTGTGCGGTTGTGCGTGGTTTGATCGTTGGACTTACTTGTGAATTTAGATGTACGATTTATAATTGTTTATTTTTGATATTTCCTTCCTTCCCTCCTTTCTCTTGTCGCGTCGATGATAATTCCCGGGATATTATGGCTCGTCGATCCTAATGAACTTGTGGGTGGTAGAGCCAGCCTTGACGAATGAATTGCAGCAAGGGGAAATGAGGCATAGAAGCCCTTCCCGGCCCAAAAACGAAAATGAAATGCAGACATAGCTCATCAAGCCCAAGCGTGCCCCGCTGACTAATTGTACCTTCAGCTGGTTCGGAGGTATATACGTGATAGGTAGGTTGATCGGCTTTCATCCACACTTTCGAACCAGCCGATGGGAATCCGGAGAGAGCCTTCACAAAGGTTTGCAAGGGTATGGCACGGCCCTTGGGCGGGGTGGGGGGGAGTTCGGTCTGCGTTATCGGGATATATTGTAACCTGCCGGACATGTTGAAAAGTCCGTTCATGCCGCAATGGCGAACCCTTCATTCGCACTACTAGCCGTTGGTTTCTGAAAGAGGTCGGCGGATCAACGAGGTGCGCCAAAAAAAGTTATTCTTGCTCCTGATCACAGATACTCCCACGCTCCGTGCATGCATGCAGTAGCTTGCTCTCCGCACGTACGGAATGACCGAACCATCGTTGATTGTCTCAATATCAAGATGCTGGTTGATCCTTGCACTGATATCAAGCCGCAAGATCTTCCGTCCTGCCATGAACCATCTGCCCCCCCCCGGGTGACCGTCACGTGCAACGAGTGCGGCCGAGGCCCGGCCGGGCTTCCTGATCTGGATCCCCTTCAGTATACAGATGGCGGGTGGAGTCGCCAGGTATTCTCATCCCTTGAGGCGCTTCGGGGGGAATAGTCGTTGCTGGGATCTCGTTTCTGGCGCGTGGATGCGTGTGCTTCATCATCCATTGTAGAGTGTCGTAAAAGAAAAGTTTCGGCATCACTGTGGCCCAGTCAAAGACCTCGTTTTCAAATCAAGTCCCTTAACCTGGTCATCCACAAAAGACACAAAATAAGGCTGTTGATACTGTAGTGAGCTCATGCCATAGGTCACACAAGGTTAGGTAGGCTCTAACCTCTGCGATTCTTGACGCCCTACCGACAGCCAGCAAATGAAAGTGCTCTTTCTCCACAGACTTGACACGGGCAACGGGCATGTTTCTCCGCCAACTAGGTTTTGTGTTGTCGTAGCAACTTTGGATTGGTATCCCGCAACGAGAAATGGTGACGATTGGCATCACACCACTTTATCGGTTGAGTCGCAGTATATACGTGTCTGGTCGTGTAAATGTTCCTCTTCCGTTGACAAACCTGTTGAACCCATTGCCCAACAATGTAAGGATATTGAATTAAAATCAATAAAGTAAAACATTTGCCAGATATCGCTATCTCAACGTAGTTTTAGACCTTGCACTCGACCTGCCATTACTCACCTCTGCATGCATCCCTAAATGTAAGCCTTGCTCGCATTCACGATTTGTTGTACGGGTGCCCCGTTACATAATCGTCTCCACGGCAGTGCTACTTCTGTCAGCCTGAACTTTTGTCACAAAGTAATTATGGGTGGTCATCAACAGCCCGACTTTTATTTGGTTTCTTTGAACCCGTGTGTACACTTTTAATGTCACAATACATTGTATGAGCCTATCAAGTGACCGAGGCGGCACTTGCCATGGAAACAGGCACATGGGCCCTGGTTATAAGCATGTGGTACAGGTGTCGATCGAGGCGATGGCATCGAATCTGTACCATGAGGATGCCGTGTAACCCATACGGTTTATGGTTATATTAAAGCGCTCAAGAACCCCCCCCTTTTCCTTTTTTTCTTTTCTTTTTTCTTCCCTTTAGCCCTGCTTCGCCCTGGCCGTTCAGAATATCATGAGTACCGATGACGCCTCGCTGATCTCTTCGGACCTCGCCAACGGGTTTAAGATTGTCGGCAAACGACGATATATGACCAGCGGAAACAAAAGATACTTATTACCCAACGACGATGAGGAAATTGGGAGGCTAGATTATCAACACTACGTAATGAGGTTGGTGGCATGTATTCATTGAAGTTGGTGGACTGAAGGAAATATCGCCGTCTAAGGATACCGATGCGAGGTTCTCCAGAAACTCATACCATCCTTTTGCCCTCAAAAACTTCAGAGCCCTCATCCATGGCAACTTCCAATCCCCCATCGAGGAACGTCTCGAAGCTGGCATCCGCGTCCTCGACCTGGGAACTGGGACAGGAATCTGGAGTATTGAGATGGCCGTTGAATATCCGGCCTCGACTTTTGTTGGCACCGATGTGGCGACAGTCTTCCCCACACACGATCAGATTCCCAAAAACTGCAGCTTCGTTCAGGCAAACACTCTCCAGCTACCTTTCGAGGATGCGAGCTTCGACTTTGTCTACCAGAGATTTATGGGATTGGCGTTCTCGCCATCGGAATGGAAAATCGCGATGAAGGAAATTGTCAGGGTATTGAAACCAGGCGGGTGGATAGAGATTGCGGAAGGAAATTTCAAGATGGAGAGGCCACCAGCAGCCTACGAGATGGTTTATAGCGCAGGTGAGCTTTCCTTATATCTTATAATCCATATCCAATCCATACCCTCTACATTTTATGTCTAACGTGATCGCGTACATGATTATTTCTCGTGCCACAGTCACCGCTATGACCCTCGCTCGCGGTCTGGACATCCACCTTCCCGGTGGGTGTGAAGGTCTCCTCGTAGATACCGGCGTGATTGTTGACATAACCGCCGACTACATAAGCGTCCCGATGGGCTGGCACGGTCGCCTCGGTGAGATCTGCATCCAAAGTTTCGGGGAGTCATTAGCAGCCCTTTCGTCCGTCGTAATGCCTGTGCTCGGAGTGGATGTAAAAGAGTACGAGGAGATGGTTCGCGAGATCCTTATTGGGTTCAGGGAGAAAAGGACATGGTCTAAGGCCCCTTACGCGTTCGGGATGAAAAGATGAGAGGGGGCCAAGACGGAAATGCCTGCATGGCAGTAGAGAACTCTGAGAAAGATTGGGTTTCGGTGGAAAAAAATTGTAGAACCACCATTTAGTTCTTCAAACTATATTTATCTACTAAATCTCGTTAGGTATTGTAAATATATTTACGACCGATTAAACTTCAACCCCGAAGCATCCGTCTTTCCCAATGTTTTGGCGACTGAGATTATCAAAGTGGCGTGTGTATCCCCTCCCCGTGGGACATGAGCTAATCAAAAAATCAGTTGGTCCTACGGCAATTTGTAATGTCACAAACGTTGGGCGATTGAGTGGGTCAATGCATTGATGCAAACATCGTCGATGGCATTCTGTTTTCGGGTTCTCGGCTCGAATCGATCACGGACACTTCCAAATCGGGAAATGGCGGTGCCATGATCGCATCTTGTGAAGGTGCCCTTTTGTGGTTTGCATATGGAAACAAAAATAGGCGTACGGATAGGAATCTCCCATATCGGGCTTTCCACACTATGAGCGGATTTGTCGTCATTGATAAGTAAAGACGAATGGCGAGCATAAAGTCATATCCTCGCTAATAAACACATGCTTTGATGAAACGTTGTGCTGAACCCAGGGAGGTATCATAGTAATGGGTACAACGGATGAAGCAGAAGAAAAAAAAGAAAAAAAAAAAGCTCCGCTAAGTGCGACCTCCTCCATGAAATCTGTTATCGAGTACAAAATTTGTGATAGCAAGCAACATGTTTGGGCTATGTACAGCGAGAGTGTATGAACCGGCGGAGAAGCACCTATAAGCGATGGGTCGATGTCCAGCTGAGCAAATTATTCCTGACAAATGATGCAGGATCTCGGTGCATTTTCTCGTCTTTGGAACATCGTGTACAGCGTGCACATTAAATCGTGTCTCATATTTTGTCTTGCCGATCCGAAGACAAAAAAAAAAAAAAAATAGGCCCGACGGTTTGAAAGCAGGGGGTGACTTGACTGTGTTCTCGTCTCCGCGGAACTGGCCACTTCCACTTCACGGGCCTTCAAATGATCAATACTAATAATATAGGACGATATACATTAGCAGCAACAGCTGCTGCTGTGCATGACGTGTGGCCCCTGTTAAGAGTCTCTGTAGTCTATATTGATACGTATATTGTGAAGATCTGGTTTGGTTCAAGCGCCAGAGAGTCAAAGTAGCTAAAGGCTTCTAATAGCAAACAAATTAATGCAGATTATTTTGTATTTTATATCTCTAGATCATATACTGATTGTTTGCATCTTTGGGTCTCTATATAAAGATATTTAAACTATAGTATTTATTCTGAGTGTTTAATTTGTTATTTACTTAGATATAATACTAAGATATAAGTTTTATAAATAGTCAAAATTAAAATAGTTGGCTAAAGAAGAGAAAAGATAAGAAATTATTATAATGATGAAGATTTATTATAATAATAGAAATAGTCAGTTGTGATTTATATATACATGTATTAGTTACTTTCTTTATACAGTTTATTCTTTTATTATATAATATGTCTGATATAATATATACTAGCTAGCTAAAGTACTCAGATAAAACAATTACATATTAACAATGTTTAAAATTTTCATAACTTAATTAATATAAATATAATTAAACCGAAATTTTGTACAATAATAGTCAGTTATTATATCTTTTGATTTTTGATTTTTGATTTTTTTTTAATTTAGAAGTTATATTAGATAAATAAATATAAAAAAAAATTACTATAAGTATAAAGTTTTCAATTTCTATTTAAAAATTAGTTAACAATTAGAACAAAAATGTGCAGCGGCGTCCATCCGTCGATTGACATCCGCCCCGAACTCGGCTATGTTTGTGGCTATTAACTCGACATGTCCGTTTCCTGCGGCGCGGTGCACTAGCGTGTTGCCTTTCTTATCCTCTGCGTTGGTGTTTGCATTGAATTCGAATACGAGCAGCTCCAACACGTTGACATGGCCTCTCTCGGCAACTAGGGGCAGCAGGGTCCGACCATGCCTGTCCTTCAATTCGACATTGGCGTTGGGTTGATTGAGCAGTGATCCGATCGGTGTCACAGCTGCGCGATGTAACAGCGGAAGAGAAGATCAAACATGATCGACAGCGAATCTTTCGCTCTAACATTGTTCCGCTCACCGCCATCATCCCCTGAAATAACACTTTAAATATTTTTCTTGTGCTCCTTTGTCGCCAGCCTCTGCAGCTTTTAAGTGCCATTCAAACGCCTTCTTGTCTATATCAACGCTCCTCGTAACAAACAGCAATGGTTAGCTGCGCTTCTAAATTTCCGTTCATAGCCGTTTTAGTGCACCACTAAATATACTTAACTAGATCATTTGCAACGCCAAAACCTACTCCGTAACATAGGGCGGTATAGAATTGTATCTCCAAATCATTTCACATGTCAATAATGGAATTTTCGGCATTGCCAAATTGGTGGTTGTAATCGAGGCTGTAGGGTGTAAAACCTTGCGTCTTTCTCCATAAACCTGGGACGCCAGTCACCGAATCTTGAGTTCATTCAGCCAGCTCTGTTGCCAAAGTTTTTGTAAATTGATGTTTCTGACGACGATATAGTGTTAAAGCCTTCTGCACAAGAGTTGCTGGGAATGAAACCTCAAATTGTCTAGCAACAATCTAAAAGTATAATTTAGGTAATCAAAGCCGGTATTGACCGAATCATGACGTTCTTCAAGAAAATACGTTGCATTCCGTAGCCGGCTACTGAATTGATCAACAGATTCCTTGTAGTTGTTGAATATATGTCCAAGAAGCGAATTGACAATGGGTGACCGCCTGCAAGCTCGCTAATATTTTCATTGCATTGCCACCATCAATATCATCCGAACGTTGAGAAACCCATTGCCGAAATATCTGCGGTACTAAGCCATTCAACTCGACAAACATTTCACCTGGCTAATCAAGTGAAATTCTTGATGTCGCATGAATTTTTATGTTTTCTGTTATCCAGTCGAAAATCTCGTCAAAGACATTGCTAACTGGGTCACCCTGTTCGGCTGCATGTTTGACATCTTGCATATTGTCAAAATTAGCATCGCCTCTCCACTAGTTAACTTGGCCATCACTATATCCGTAATCTCGAGACGTTTCGATGTCGATGTTGAAAAGTCCGGCGATTGTTGAGATTACTGAATCAGAACTTGGGTTTCCGACGAGAGATATCACCAAACTCTGCCAGAGTTAAAGTTCTTGACCACTTGAATTGGCAACACCTTTTTGCCGATCTCGTCGAAACCGCGAATGGTGATATAGTGAATTCTCTTGTCACTCAGTAGTTCTTCCAATTTTTGGAGCTCTTGCTGACATCCAACAAATGTTCCATATGTGTTGACGTTGCCAAAATCTACCTCCATTGCCGGTTAGTTTTCATTGTCGACTTTGGTTTGGTATCTTTATTGGTGAGAAATTCCTATTAGTTGTTCCTGTTCATATTATTGTGCCAAAATTCCTGCTCGCCTTGCAAGGTATTTGAGAGCCATTATTTCTCGTAGATAATATCTATCAGTTTGTGTATTTAAATAAACAGTTTTATGACAGTATTGTGAGTTTTCATTGTTTCCAACAATTATTGCTCGTGGAGTGAAAGAGACCCACTCACTGGGAGGAGGTTCTGTCCTAATTATAAAGTGTCTTCTCCAAACCAGATCGCAAAGCCTCCGTGACTTCATCAGACCCACATATATATATATATATATACTTTCTGGCATTTGTGGGTATCGGTATGATGCAAACACAGAATGAACGGCGATTTCTTTTCTGTCACGATCGGTATGATGTGTACTCAGGAAAGCTAGCATAGAGAATTTCGGATCCTTTATGTCTGAACACAACCAATCCATCAAATAACACTTGCTGCTGCACGCCGTTTCTTTCGAGTTTGTGGCCGCTGGTGCCAGGAATGTTGTCGTAGTATTGTACGCCATAGCCCTGTCCTTAGTTACAATTCGAGCACCGTGGAAATTCCTGAGGTAAAAAATCAGAAGATAGTTGAAAAGGGTGCACAGAGGAGCATCAAATGACCGCATTTCAGTTGCATTATTCACGATGCTTAGATGACCTGGTAATACCAATTAAAACCGTGTCATCATATATGCCGATTATCGGTAAACAAAGTTGCAGTTTCATCACTGTCTCACACCTTCCCTAACAGCGACGTGGATCTTGTATTCCTCATATCTTTTCGACAATAACTTGATATCGCATAGTTGCAATAGGTTCTCATTACAATATTTGACCATTTCCGTCGACGAACAAGTGTAGTTGACAAAATAATGTACGAACGCGAGCACCCCTTCTGTAATTAGTCCAGTGAAGAGAAAACATATAGAGTAGCAGGTGCTGCTGTGTTGGAAGAGTGTCGATAGTTGATCGGAAACGAATTTCGAGGTTTCCACTGTCATTATGTGAGCCATCTGCGAGCATTGTGGTGAAGCGTTCACAAACGAGTTCCTTAGGTGATGCATTATGATGTTGTGGTTTGCTAGTGGCATGGCCAAGGAATTCCAGACACAGTGGATGTCCGTCTACGAGCCTGACGGGCCATGCAGCAACTACGTAGTATTTACCTCCTTCTCTATTCCCTGCCTTATGAAAAATTCGACGCCACTGTCAATGTCCAAGTCAGTAAAACCGTCGAGAGGCACCACGCCCTCCTTCTACCTTAGACGCTGGTGCGATGTCGCAAGAATTTTTACTGGGATCTCTGGTATCAACATAATCTTCCGAAGCCAGTTTACCAATGCTACAGCGCCTTCATCGCCTCCGACTTTTGCGCTCTTCAAAAACATCGGCTTCATCAGCAAACTCAGATGGGGCCGGAATTTTATCATGATGACCTGTTCCAACGTGTGAAAATCATTGCCAAAATCATGACCTGAAGTTATTTGATGACTAATACCTCGTGCGAAGGATCGAGGAAGAGATGAGCCATACGCCTGACCGCCTTCTTAGCCAAGGCCGTCTTGCCCTGACCGGCAATGCTTTCAATGGTGTACATGGGGCCAGGCTGTGTCCCTCTCTTTGCCATACGCCCCAAGTCATAGGTTATCTCGATATGCTTTTCCTTGCGTCCACAAAAAAAATCGCGTGAAGGAGATCTCTTCGAGGTTGGGGCATGTGGGTTTCGATCATGGGCTTGCCCTCCTCGCACTTGAACACGCCATCGTTTTTTCCCGAAACGTGGACGAATAAAGCACCATAGCACTGAGGAAGTGGTGGCGCTGTCGGGTGTCTTTTGGGTCTTTCATGGAGGCGCGCGCCTCCGACAATCGTCGTTTCGACCGTGCAGCCGCTGGTAGAATTCGTACTCGAACTTGCGGTGTATGGAATGTTGTTTACGGCAGATTCATAATCGTGTCGAGTCAGCCAAGCCGAGACTCTCTGTGTCTTGATCTTCAAAGATGAGTACCCTCGCTCCACTGTTATGCGAGTCCCAATGTCCCATGAAATGAAGCACTGTGACCATCTCAAGTTCTGATAGCTTCCGTCTGTGAACGCGTATGCCCATTGTTAATCGGCTCCGTATTGTTGACCACGGCGTATTGATGTCTCAAGCGGACTCCCAAGGGGGGATATCGAGGTCATGGTCGCCATTGAGATTGAGCAGGATCCGATGCTTTGAGAGAGGTTGTAACATATCCTGCAGAAGCCAGGCAGAACTTCGGAAAAGAGGGCCTAGGACAACCTCTGCCGTATTTTCCGAGATCGGCCGATTTGGGTTTCACAGTGAAGATGTTGACAGCGATGGATCGACCCTTTTGGATAGGTTGAAGGTCGAAGGAATGAAAACGAGCTCCGCCTCCTCACGGAAACATTGACGAGGACTCTGATTTCTTTGGGGTTGTCACTGTTTGGTATCCTTTGACAAGGATAGTTGCATATGTTCTCAAGTCAAACGTGTGTTTGACGGACTCGCCGGTCGTTGTGCACTCCGAAATCGATGGCTCTTAATGATGGAACCTTATGCCTGCATATACTTCTTGTCCGTAATACTCTCTTTTATATAAGGCGGGGGGTTTTTTTTTTTTTTTTTTTTTTTTTTTTTTTTTTTTTTTTTTTTTTTTTTTTTTTTTTTTTTTTTTTTTTTTTTTTTTTTTTTTTTTTTTTTTTTTTTTTTTTTTTTTTTTTTTTTTTTTTTTTTTTTTTTTTTTTTTTTTTTTTTTTTTTTTTCATCTGCTTTTTTTTCTTATCATATCTGGATTATATTACTGACTGATTTTGATTGTCATTTATATTACTCTGTCCTAACTCATCTGATTATTTTTAAATGAGTAAAATAAGTAAATTAATATCTTATAAATTAATAATAAAATAATAATCTCAATTTTATCTTTCAGTTTCTGAATCTTTTAAAATATTAAGAAAATTGTTACTATTATATATAATAATAATATTTAGTTATTTACTGTTTATAAACTAATTTGGCTTTAGATAATAAATCTATTCATAATATAGTAAATAAATAAGAGATAGTATTATTAATCAATCTCTTTTATAATAAAATATAAGCTTTTATAATTTAATATCAATACTTACAATAAATTGAATTGAATTAAATTGAGGTTTAATTTATTAATAAAAATATGGCCAAATTTTAATAGACTTTAACTTATTAGATTTATCTTATCTAAGTAATTCTAGTATAATAAAGATTATTAAATTTGATTATATTTTTGATAAGTTATTATGTTTTGAAGTTTGGCTCTCAAATTAGACCTCAATTTAATTCAAATTGAAAATTTCTCAATTTAATTTAATTTGAATTATCTTTAATTTAAATCAATTTAATTTGTTTAAAAGCTTATTTAATATATTAATTGTATAATTAGTATAATATAGTTTTTAAACTATATTTATAAATATTCTAATAATAAATAATTAAATAAAAATTAAATATTAAAAAGAATATTTAAAATTTTACTATAAGCTTTATTATTTAATATTTTGAAATTTAAAATTAAATATCTCTTAATTAACTTTAGTTCTAATATAATATTTTATTTTAAAAGCTTTATTAAAAAAAAAAAAACCCCCCCCCCCCCCTTAGTTAGAATTTGAATTAATCTAGTTAATTCAAAGTCAATTTAAGTTAATTATTAAAGGTACTTATTTTTTAAAAAAATTATTTGGCTTTATATATTTTTAATTATAAAATAGAATTCCTTAAGCAACCTGCCTATTCTAACTCAGCCTCATAAATGCCAAGCATGGAAATTTTGGCAGAAAATTCCTGCTTCACGTTCTGGCTCGCGTTGTACTCTAACCCCGACAATAACGTGCATCCGGCCTCTGTTTTTGGTAAGTAATCCACCCTTACGCTGGCTCTTTTTTTTTTTTTTTTTTTTTTTTTTTTTTTTTTTTTTTTTTTTTTTTTTTTTTTTT
>RBNI01004462.1:0-14013 GCA_003990745.1 Jimgerdemannia flammicorona | reverse complement strand
TTTTACAGTCACTTGGGCTCATCATTTATTACCAGTCTATATATAAGTATACAATATCTCCTCCCACTACCCAATCTCCACAGAGGGGCCCCCTCCTCCTCACTCTCCCCTCATACCCTCATGCTGGAAAACCACTCTGTCTCCCATGACTCTAAACATTCTTACTGATCCTTCACTTCTAGTATTTGATTTTATTAGTCTCTTGTCTTCAAAGTTACTGATAGGTTATTCTATTGTATCAGTTTTGGTTCTAGGTATTAATTTACTACCTATTCCAGTCTACAAAATACTGATTCCAAATCTTGATATACTAGTTCTAGTTCTAGTTCCAAATACTTCTTTTCTACTCACTTCAGCTATAGATATCTCTGCACTACTGTTTTTAGAGTTCTATGTACTACAAACTCCACCCAACTGACAACCTAATTTTACTTGCTACACTTTGGATAAATTTGACTCCAAATCTGCCCTGGGGCCTTTATTTCTCTTTGGCCAAAGGCCAGCTCTAGTATACTGGCTAACTATATTGTTAATCTCTTTTCCAGACTTCTATGATATATACTCACCAGCTGATCTTTTGGGCAGTAGCTTTGTCAATATATTGGGTTCAACTGAACAACCTGTAATAACAGTGCTACTATTACTAGTATCTACTCCCTCAGATCCTATTACTATATTCTATACTTTATAACTATATGAGATAGTTATAGTTTGAGACTTCTCTGACTTGCTGGCACTTTCAGGCCCATTATACCTATACTTTAAAATACTCTATGATATACTTTCTGATCTTACGGACTCTTCTGCATTCTTCTAATATATATATATCTGATCTTATCTAACTGAACTCAGACTTTCAATAGAGGTACTCCTTGACTACCATCTCAAATTCCATATTTATCATATTGCTGCCCCTCTTTCTTGATCTGATTATACAGTCTAAGCTATATATAATAAAGAACTTATATCATTGTACCTACTTCTGTACTTCCAGTAATATACCACACTCTTTGGAGTCCATCTGACTGACAAAGTGCTCTCAGTCTCCTACCTTATTACCTCTTCTATCTAAGAATCTCTATAGAGTATAAAATTACATTACTCATAATAATACTATTGATCCAATCACTAAGGGCTATATATGCTATCTTTATCCCTTTGTGTCTAGATATTCATACTGTTCTTAGAAATATAGAGCATTTGTCTGCTTTTTATAAGACTTAGTGAGAGAGATAGTCATTTAGTCAATGATTTCACATATAGTGCCCACCTCTCTCTCTCTACCTCTGTAGCCCCCTAATACTTTCTTTTCTTTTCCACTCTCTGGCTCATACTCTTCTATTTGATATATTTTTGAAATCTTCTCTCTACTATACTTTCTACTCTATACTAATGTCTGGATATTAGCTTTTTGTAGTTTTCCTAACTGATACCTTTTGGTGACCATTTTTTCTACTCTATAAAATAGGGTTTAGATTGGCTTTACAGGCCCCCAATACCCACAAACTTACTACAATCTTCCTTCTGCCTGCAAGTCTCTTCAAGCTATTACTGATAATATCTTCACTGAAGTTATGACTGGTATAGTAGCTGGCCTTTTCTCTATTCTTCTTTTGTAAACTTTAGAGCATCACTACTTGGTTCTATTGCAAAAATAGAGTCATTTAGATAGTATTGAATCTACTACTTATTTTAACTACCTGAGACTTCTATCAATGATGAAATTACTTCTGATGACTTCTCTCTTATATATATCACTTTTATCAGACTTTAAATATTATATAATAGCTAAGAAGAAGAGTTCTCCTCTTTAAAGTTAATCTGGTAGATACATTCTACCACATCCTAGTCTATCTGACTAATTGAGAATTAGTCAGTTTTCACTAGTATGGTCTCTTCTATTTCAACTGAATTCTTCTCTTCAGTCTTTTCTCATCTCTATTTCTAAATAATATATTATAGAGATACTTGAATAATTGGCAAAATACTATAGATAGGTTGATATTATCTGTTATATCAATGACTTCTTTGGCACCTATGCACCCACCCTTTGGACCTCTTCACCACTAGGCCTTCTATTATCAATATGCTGAACTATCAGATTTTTCATACAGGATGACAAAGTAGAGGGCTCTACTATAACACTCCTATTCTTAAGTATTGAAAATAATATATAGATTATAGAGGCTCAACTATCTGAAGAGAAATTTTAGATAATCCTGACATTAGTCTCTCTTCTCACTCAGAGGTCTACTGTGATCAAATGAGAGATACTATCTCTGGTGAGATCTCTCACTTTTGTCTGTTATATAATTTTTACAAGGATATTCTTTCTTTTGCCAATTTATTAACACCACCTCTGGTATCTCTCATTTGGATTACTATATTAATCTTTTAGCAGATTTTTACACTGATCTTTACTAGTGGTTACAGTTCTACATTAGTTGAGAAAGAATAGTCATCATCAACTCTATAGAGGAAGTTACTGATGACTGATTTTAGAATGATGAGCACACTAGATTTTGCTGCTTTTTTCAATAGTATATTGTTTTTTATACTATAGTCTGAAACTGATTTTCTCCTTGAAAATATCCAATTAAAGAAACTTTATATTGCTACAGCTACCTGAGGCTCCCACTGACTATTTTTCCATATCTATATATACATATATTGATAACTAGGCTGTAGTTTTCTATATTAACTCTAATATATATATCTTATACCTCAAACTACTCAAACTCCTATAACATCCTCTCTTTCTTAGTACCTAATACTCTTTTCAACTTTAGATCTCATATATTCCTTTATATCTTAATACTATTACTGATACCCTATCTCTCCTTAATCTTTCTTGATTTCACTCTCTTGTCTCTTATACTCAATAAATCTTAATAATACCTGGCTCTCTCTCCATATATATCTTATATCTCTTGCTGCTTTCTTCTTATGGTTCAGCTAGACAAACTCTATATAATTGTCAAATATAGCTTTTACAAATTCTATACTCTCAATAATCTCCAAAATTGATGATATACCTATCTTGTCTATCTCTAAGTAGTATTTAATTCAGTAGGTGTGTTCTCTCACTCTCCAACATCTTGCCATTCAACCATCAAGTTATATATATCTATCAGTAGTCTGTTCTCTTCATATTAATATAGGCTTCTCTGACCTCCTCAAGGGCTTACTTCAGCTATCCTATATTCTGTAGAATATTAAATACTATCTTAGAGATCTACTCTCCTGGCCTCACCTTCCTATTACTAGTTCTATTTTGTCATAGATTCTCTCACTATTAAACTTGTCAATTGTAGATTATTTGACTTTTACCACTACTTTCATACTTATATATTTTGGTTTCCTCTAGTCTGGTTAATTCACATTGAGTCCATCTTTTGACCCTCATATACATCTCTCCTACTCATCAGTACAATTCTTACCATTGATCTCCTACATATCTGACATACATTATCCTTATGATCTCTTTCTCCAAAATAGACCCCTTTTGAAAGAGTGCTACTCTATATATTATATAGGCACTGCTAGGTACTCCATGTGCCATTCTTCTTCTCTGAGTCTTATTTTTTCTATATCTGGCCCTCTAGTCTTCTCCCCTCTTCTGCTGGTCTAACAGTATGCTATTTAGTTATAACTGACTCCTTCTTGGACTACATTGTCTTCTTGCAGCCATCAGGCTATTAGCTTCCAATTTTGCTAGATATAGCTTTTGTATTGAGACAGATACTGATGCTGCCAAGGCTAGGTTTTCAGACTATAAGATTCAAATTCTTGAGCAATAGTATAATGATACTATAAACTCTATATTTGGATGTCAATCTCTTATATCCTCTTGCTAACAATGATTCTGGCAGCTTATAACACCAGATAACCTATTTCAGACAGAGACCTGTGAATACAAATGCATTGCATAGATCTCTTTGACCATGCAATAAGGTAGTACAGGGCTCCTTGATCTTATATGAACAGTCTATCTACAAATATAGATATGACTTCTTGCTCATAGATACTGCAATTCTAAGCACATAAATATACATATTGTAATGTGCCCAGCTCAATGGAGGCAAATTACAAGGTTGGGGGTTGATGTAGTTTGGCATGAGCTCCCAGTTACTTTGTTAAAAGTAACAAAATGTTCTTCATGTTTAGTGGTATAATAGTCAAAGCTGGATATCTGCGAGTGATTTGTGTGTCGATTTCCTTATTGGGATGGTGCTCTTGGTGTAGTGGCGTTTTGTGTATGTGGCAGACGATTTTGGTGTAGCATGACAATCTCCAAAAGTATGTGATTTCTGCATGACGATCTCTGCATAGCACGACAATCTCTAAAAGTATGTGATTTCTGGTATGGCAATCTTGGCAGACTTCTTTATGCGGATCTGGTGGATAACTCGATGGATTCTCCTAAATTGGCGGTCTTCTTGAATGTCACAGATTCTTCTGAACTGGCTCACTGGGAATTGTACTGGCGGCGAATAATTCAGATATTGTGGATTCTTCCTAAGTCGGCGGTTTACTGGGATTAGAGGGTGGTGTGGGTTCTTCTGTGCCAGGCTCACTGGGACAGGTGAATAACTTTGATGATGTGGATAATTTGGATAACTCGGAAAGCTCGGATGTCGCGGATTCGTCCTGAATCAGCAGGTTTCTTTGGGAATAATAACCAGCAGCAGATTTTTCCTGAATCGGCAGGGTTCTTCTGAGAATATCAGATAACTTGAATAACACGGAATCTTGACAAGTTACATCAAAGACTGGCTTCGTTTGTATGGGATTATGTTGTAGACTGGCTCCACTGCGAAGTTGTGTCAAGAGACTGGCTTGTGGCAAGGTTCCTTAACGCTCTTTAGGAATGCAGGTTTCTCTTCAGGCTTATCTGGCAAGCGAACCAAAACATGGCAGACTTCTCTTGAAAATGGACTCATTCTTTGTATTGGAAAGTGGACCAGAGTGGAAATGGAAATAGCAAAGCTTACAATCTCCTAACAGTAGCTGTAGAGTTCCTCTTGAAGTCTGGTAGACAGACTAGTCTTTTGCTTTGGGTTCAAATATCGGACTGAGGTTTATTCACTCTTATCTCTGAGGTATTTTATACATTGTAGTTGCTATCTGGTTGCTATATAGATAATTATAGATTTACTATTTCTGGTAATGTTTGGGTGTGTCCATAGGACATGAGTGTGTCCACAGGACATGAGTGTGTCTGCAGGACATGGATGTGTCTGCTAGACATAGGTGTGTCGTCAGAATACAGATAAACAACCCTGATTCAGCATTCTGGCTAATTATAAGTAAGATGTACATGAGTAACTATGTTATGCTGGGAGTTCACATCATCTGGCTATGTTATACTATTTGCTCATCACATCAGCCCCTACTGAAGAATAGTCTGTCTCAGACTATTCTTCAGTCATTATCTCAATAAGCATAAGCAGCTCTACATCTATACCTATTCTATAATCTTCATTATCTGTACTATAATCACTCTATTCTAGAGGCTCTTCTTCTTTCTCAGGAAATAGGATCTCAGCTTGGTGAATGATACAGAGGTAGGTGGGCAGGATAATTCTTTGGAGATTATTCAGGGAGAACTGGACCTGAATTAGAGCTGAAGGATTGTGTTTGTAGATTGTGTATAATCTTTCTGCAGCATTGGTTTTCCTTCTGTTCAGACCAGTAGTATTGCAGACGTAGACCAGATCCAGGAGGGGAAGATTCTGTAATTGTTCTCCAATTATATAGTAGATCTGTGATGGGTGGACCTGAAGTAGCCTCTTGGTGAGAGTGAGGTTTTTTTGATGGACTTGGATTCTTTGGAGATATGTTCTATTAGGCTCTCAGACCTATGACAAAGAAACTGATAGAGCTTGGAGGGAACTCAGGACAAGGGTCTGGAGGCAGTTGTCAATTCTCTGATTCATGATAGGAGAGATATATCTTAAGGCAATTGATATATACTGGTATCCTGAGATTTCATCCATCTATGTTTCTTAAATAGATACCGATTCCTCTGATATTGTGTATAAGATAAAGTCCTTCTCTTTTTTTTTTTATAGTTACTTGGACTTCGCCATTTATTACCAATCTATTGTTAAATATACAGTCTTTCTCCTACTACCCAATCCCCATAGGGGGGCCTCTCCCCACCCCAACCCAAGCAAAGACCACCTTCTCCCCAACCACTCCCACCCTTCCCCCACTCTGCCTACAAATTTTCTCCACCAGATTACACCTCTGGCCCCTCTATATCCCCCAACTGAGCCATCAGCCTGTTAAGATATCCTTCATAAGGCTATGCCACCACTGCAGCCAGACCTCCAAGCCTAGTCTTCTCATATCTTTGAAAACAAATAACTAGTGTCCAGCCAACCCTACCCAAATGGCCAGAGTCCAGCCTAGCATGAGCCATTCCTCTCTCACCCCCTCTGCCAGTCTGTCTCTCAAATCCTCCCACTGCCCCCACATGCCAGATCCCCTGCCCCTCACCCCCAAATGATCCCCAACAGTTTGCCAAAAGTCACTAAGTATCTCACACTCCCTCAGCCAATGTTCAGGCATCTGTATATAACCCCCTTCTTGGCCTACATTATAGCACTCTTCACAGTCAAAGCAACCCCCCTCGACAAGGTGACCCAAGCAGTAATTGAGCATGACATTCCTCCTCAACATGCACCACCAAGTCACCCAATACTTCAGCAGCATCCATCTTTTCACCTCAGCACTCTATGCCCAAATACTCCACCAGTCTCACTCCTCACCAATTCCTATACCTTGTCAACCACTGGGCCACAGATCCTGGCCTGGTACTCTCTGGTAGTCTATCCCATCACTAATGTCAAACTCCAGTAATGGGATGCTGCCCAGTCGCACCCAGTCCCATCTCCACATCTCTAGGTCCCAATCCTCCTCTCCTTCATTTCCCTGCCAACAGATCCTGATGTGGTGTGCCCCCTCTGCTATCCCCCACCAGAAGTCTTTATATTGCAATTGAGTAGTGTTCTGAAGTCCAACCAAAGATAGGAGATTGCCAGTTGAACCTCTAGGCATGGACCACCTTTCCCAAACCTTCTGCAATAGGGGAACCTAACCACCCACTCTCAATTCCATGGCTCTCTTCAACCACTAAACCCTCAAGCAGTGTAGCCTCTTCAGAAAGTCAACCAGTCCCAGTCTACTGCTCACCACTGGTAGGGATAAGACCTCCCAGCCTATCTGACTCCACCTTCCAGCCCAGATCTATCCCTTGGCAAGCTTCATCAGCCACTTCACCACCCAGGATGGAAAGTCCAGATGGTATGCCAATACTACAACTTTGGCATCCAGTAGATGTTCAAAATCATAACACACCCTGCCAGGGACAATTGATGGCCCCCCCAAACCCACAGGGCCTCCCCCCAGATTCCAACCTGCTGCTCCCACCAAAGCCTGGATAGTACTGACCCATACACTGATAGATAGATACCCAAGTACCACACTGCCTCACCAGCAGGAATGATTGTTCCAATAACCTCCCCACCCACCAGACCATTGTCTAACACTATTGTTTTGCACTTATGCCAGTTAAGTCTCACTCCAGAGTTCTCCTCATACCACTCCACTGTTTTCTTAAGCTTCTTGACATCAGCATTTGATCTCAGTCTGACCACTATATCATCCACAAAGGCCCCTACCTTCCACCCAATGCCAAAGATAGAGAGCCCCACTATCTTCTGCCTGATTCTATCCAGTAGTGGTTCCAGGAAAAGGGCACACAAAATGGGGGACAATGGGTCCCCCTGGGGCACCCCCCTGTCCAGGGGAAAAGCCACCCCTTGATGTCCATTATACATGAGTACTGCCCTACTCCCTTTCAGTAGACTGACCTTTGCTGACCAGAACTGGTGCAGAACCCCAGCCCTATCCAAAACTTTCACCAGCCAGACTCACCTCACCCAGTCATAAGCCTTCTCCTAGTCCAAGAAGACCAGATGCCCATCCAATCCACAAGCCCATACCCCTTCAATAACTCTATATACCCAGACCATGCTATCCCTAATGAGCTGTCCCCCTACAAAGCCCCTCTGCTCAATACCCAAGATTTGCTGTGCCACCTTTTGTAGCCTTACAACCACCACCTTAGTAACCAACTTTCTGTCCATATCCAAGAGCATAATCAGCCTCCAGTTCTTCCAGTCCTCTCACCTTCCTTTGTTCTTATAGAGCAATGTCACCAACAGAATTTGTTGAGCATCTTTCTCCGCTACAATTCATGTTACACACACTTTTATAACACACTTTCAAGTCGTTTATTGGAGAAAGGTACTAAGAAAATGTCAAGTAGCAAGCAAGCCGAGGTGCATACCAGGTCAGGTGGACCTGGGGCTTTCGACTGGCAGCATGTTGGGAGGAGACATGGGCTGGGGATGGGGTCTTTCAGTGGCTCAAGTGGACTGGGCAGCTCGGGTAGTGGTGGCGGCACTGGTGGGGGGACTGGAGGGCAACAGGGGTGGAGCTTTGCAGATACGCTGAGGAATGGAGGTTGGCCGATGGGAGCCTGCAGGGATCAGGCTGGAGGGAAGGGGAAGCAGAATGCTGAGGATGCTGGGGGAGCTGGGCCTTCGCTGGTGGAAGGTGGGGGAAGTGGAGGGACTGCTGGGGGTAGTGGTGGGACTGCTGATGGTGGCGTGACAGCGAATCTGGAAAAAAAAAGAGATGTGATAGCTGATGGCCAGGGGGGGCAGGGGTTTCCGATATGGAAGGGGGACCTGGCAGATGGTATAACGGGGCTAGCGGTGACCCCATTACTCAAGAAGTCGATCTCGGAGTTTGCGGTGACCTTGTGCTTCCAGGGCTTGGCGGTGATGGTGAGGATGGTTCTGGGGCTTGTTTCAAAGCAGGTGGCTGGGGCGGCTTTGGTGAAGTTCTTGAAGGGTCTGGAGGGAGTTGAGGTGGGCTTTGAGGAGGCAGGTCCACTGGATGAGGCATTGAAGACTGGCATCATGGTTGGGGAGGTAGTGGTCCCCATGGTGCAGTGCCTGTAATGGGACCCCAGGGTCGTGCAGCTGCTGGTGAAGGGGGTGCCCACAGTGACTAAGGAGGAGACAAGGAAGAGGGTGGAGGAGGTGATGATTGAGTATGGTGACATAGTGGATATAGGCTTTCAGGTGTGGGAGAGAACTGCGATCAGGACAGGAGATGTGGATGTCAGGATTCAGCTGGCAGAAAAGGAGGCCACAGGGAAGGCGAGTGACTGGCCCTCAGTGCTGATGTGGGGGGCCTTTGTCTGCAAGGTGTCGAGGGTGAAAGGGAGTGACGAGGAGGAGGAGGACTTGTTGGAGGCACTGGAGGAGTTGGGTGGTGCTGTAGAGCGAAGGGCGGCGGCATGGAAACTGTATGAGGAGTTGACGCATCTGGAGGTTGTGGGTGGGAAGCATGTCCATATGGATAAGAAGCAGTGGAAGTGGGCCCAGGGATACAAGAGGCAGAGAGAGCTTTTGGTGAGTATGACAGGAGGGGAGGAGAAAACATTGGTTGGAACTGAGGAGTCTGGAGGTGCAGAGACCAGTGTCTGGGCTGGTAAGGGAGGAGAGGAGGTAGAGGCGAAGGAGGCAGGGGCTGGGGGGAAGATGGACAAGGACCCGTTTGCCGATGGTACCTTCGAAGTGTGGGAGCTGGAGTTGGATGCCACCCCCCCCCCACTTATCAGGAGGGGCCCAGGTGGGAAGAGAGGGCCGATGGAGGATACACGGATGCAGGGGGCCCAGCAGGTGTGCTTTGGGGTCCCTGATGTGGGGCAAGGGGGTCAGGTGGTGGCAATTGATGAGGATGAGCTGGTGGATGTTCCTGAGGAAGAGTGGGATGAGGCTGCCAGTGTAGATGCTGACACTATGATGTTGGATGCAGGGCGGCCAGGGACTCCAGGGGGAAAGGAGGTGGGGAACTTGTTGTAGATGTGCAAGGTGATGGATAATCTCGCAGCAGATGCTTTGGGAGAAGTGAATCTGCAGGTGATGCCTGAGGAGCATTGGGCACGGATTTTGCATGGTGATGGAATGGTGGAGGCACTGAAGGTGGAGATTCTGGGTATTTTCCTGGAGGAGGAAGGGTATGAGGTGGATGAGGTGAGGAAGGCAGAGCTGGGGGTGGTTGCTGGTGGGCGGGCAGCCTACTGCTGGGCAGAGCATCATGGTTTACAGCTCTGGCAGGAGGTTTGTCTGGAGTACTGTGAGGAATTTGAGGAGCATGAAGATGGGGCAATGGTAGAACTTCTGGGAGCATTGGTGGCACAGGAAGCAGGGGAGAAGGAACTAGCTGCGGAACATGACTTGGATGTGGTGCAGGAGGAGCGGAGTGCAGACTTGTAGAGGATGGGACCATGATATAACATTATTCCTTATGAACAGTACAACCAACATTTTCTCATTGAATGTGAATGGGTTATGGGGCGCTGGGCGGCGGAGGAACATTTTTACTTAGCTCAAGGGATTGGAGGCTGATCTCTTTTTACTACAGGATGTTTGATGTGAAGATGAGGATGATCATGTCGAATGGACTAGGGAATGGGGTAGGGATACTGCTTGGTTTGGAAAGGTGGCAATTTTGGTGAGAAAGGGTAGAGGCAACTTGGGGGGAATCAGGAGCTGGGGGAATTGCTTGGTCTGGGGAGATTGGCATCGGCCGGGGTGGGAATCAGTGAAGGTGGGCTCTTGCTACTGCTCTGTGGATAGGGGTGAGAGGACTGCATAGATTAGAGGGCTACTGGAGGAGGGTATTCTCTTGGAAGAAGGGGTCGACGTACTCGGTGGGGACTTTAACATGGTTAGGGATCTGCGTCTGGACAGGACTGATGGAGGAAGGAGTGCTGGGGGTAGAAGTGGAGGTCTGGACGCATGGGAGGAGGTGGAGACATTGAGCTCCTTGGGGGATATGGGCAGAACTAGGTGGGGGGATGCCAGGGTCTACACGCACTGGGTGAATGGCTTGGGCACAAGGATTGACTGGATTCTGATGGCAGAGTGCTGGGGTTCAGATGTTTGGAGGGCATTGGAAGTGGAGTGGTGCCCATGGTCTGATTACTGGGGACTTTTGGGGCAGGGGCAGTTTGGGGGGAGTGGAGATGGACCTGGACATTGGAGTCTTAACTCCTCCCTGCTGGCTGAGAAGGGGTTGTGGGAATCATGGGTGGAGGACATTCAGGCAAAAGTTTTTAATTGGGGGTGTGAGGGTCTGCCAGTGGATGTCCGCTGGATGAGATTGAAAGAGGCTGCAAGGGTTTATTAGGGAGAGGCTGGTAGGGAGGCCAGGAGGCAGAGGAGGAGGCGCACGAGGTGTGCTTCCAGTAGGCTGAGGAGATTACTAATGGATTGGGCAGATTTGCTCACTGTTGCTGGGGTGGAGGATTGGAGGTTCGAGAGGGCGAAGCTGGAGATAGTGGAACTACAGCAGGTTTTGAGAGAAGAGGAGGAGACTCATATGCAGGGCATAGCTGCAAGACTATGATAGCAGGGGCTTGAGGAGGGTGAGCAGCCTTCTAGGTACTTATCAAGACTTCTCAAAGCTAGGAGAGTTTGACATCGGTGGGATGGGGTTCTGGATGCTGATGGGGACATGCTACGTGGCATACAACAAATCTTAGGGGAGTTGAAGGAGAGATGGCAGGACTTGTGGAGCAAGGAAGAAGGGGGTATTGATGAAGTGGGGATTGCAGGCACACTTGAAGAGTGGAGGCCTCCACAAGTAGCTGGATTGGGTGACTTGATATTACTGGTGCAGGGAGAGGAGATCCAAAGTGTCCTGGTAGCAACTAAACTTGGGATGGCACTAGGAGAGGATGGGCTGCCATGGGACTTCTGGAAGAAGATGGTGAATGTCCCTGGAGTGTTGGGTGAGATGGCTGCTCTCTGTGACCATGTTCTTCAGAGAGGTGAGTGGGTTGGAGAGCAGGATCTCGGACTGGTGGCCTTATTGTACAAAGACAAGGGGAGGAGGGAAGACTGGAAGAACTGGAGGCCAATCATGCTTCTGGACATGGATAGGAAGATGGTGACTAAGGTGATTGTTGCAAGGCTGCAGAAAGTTGCCCAACAGGTGCTGGGGGAGGAGCAGCGGGGCTTTGTTGGGGGCAGACTTATAAGAGATGGGACTGCATGGGTTCATGGCATTATTGAGGGGGCCTGGGCTTGTGGCTTGGATGGAAGGTTGGTCTTTTTGGACTAGGAGAAGGCCTATGACCATGTACAGCAGATGTGGCTAGGCAAGGTATTGGACTGTATTGGGGTTCCCCCAGGGTTTAGGGCCTCTATGTTGGGTCTGCTGGAGAGCAGTAGGGCAGTGCTGACGTGTAATGGTCACTATGGGAGGGCATTTTCCCTGGGAAGAGGAGTTCCTCAGGGGGACCCTCTGTCCCCTATTCTTTATGCCCTTTCGCTGGAGCCATTGATGGATAGGATTCGCCAAAAGGTGGCGGGGCTCTCTATATATGGTATAGAGTGGAAGGTGGGGGTCTTTGCTGATGATATGGTGGTTGGACTTGGTTCTGTGGAAGATGTGGAGGCACTTCAGAAGACTGTGGAATGGTATGAGGCCCACTCGGGGGCAAAGCTCAACTGGCATAAGTGTGAGACAATGGTGCTAGGGAATGGGCTAGTGGGCGGGGACGTCATTGGAACAATTGTCCCTGCTGGTGAGGTGGTGTGGTATTTGGGCATCTTCCTCTCTGTGTATGGCTCTGTCCTGCCAAGAGAGTGGTGGGAGAGCAGGGTGAATATTTGGGGAGAGGCCCTTCGAGAGTGGGGAGGCCGCCATATCTCTCTAGCTGGGCGGGTGTCAATTCTGAATGTATATTGGTTCTCCAAGCTGTGGTATGTGGCATATCACCTCGACTTCCCAGTGTGGGTGGTGAAGAAGCTGATGAAGGTGGCTAGGGATTGGATCTGGGCAGGGAGGAGATCCCAGGTCAGTTGGGATACTCTTGTGAGGCTGGTAGTAAAGGGGGGTCTTGGACTGGTGGACTTTCCTAAGAGACTGCACTGCTTGCGAGCCTGGTGGTTGAAGAGAGCTGTGGAACTGCAGGGCAGCGGTTGGGTACCTCTGTTGCAGAAGGTATGGGAGATGCGAACATCCCCTCGAGGGTCCTCTGGGGATCTGCTCTCTTTGGTGGAGCTGAATGGCACTGGGCAGATGCAGTTTAAGGGCTTTTGGTGGGGCATGGCTGACGGAGCACACTGAATTGGCCTGCGCTAGCAAGGCAATAAGGGGGAGGAGGTGTGGGGGCCTAATATGTGGTGTTGGGATAGATTGCTCCTGGGGGGTGCTCCGCTTGCTATGTTCGATATTGGGGAAGGAGTAGAGTGTCAGCAGGGGCCTGGACATGACCTTTGGCTGAGTGGCTGGCAGGTGGCAGGGATCGGTGAGGAGTGGGACTGGGCAGGTATCTGGTTCTGGAGTGCTGAGGTATGGAGGTGGCTCCCCCCCCAAGTTCAGGGTGGTATGGTGGAGAATGTTGAGGAGGAATGTCATGCTGAATTTCCATACAGGGCATTTGGTGGATGGTGGACACTTTGACTGTGAGGAGTGTTATGATGTTGGGTAAGCTGGGGGCTATGTACAGATGCCAGAACATTGGCTAGGAGAGTGTGAGGTTTTGGGGGAATTTTGGGCTGTAATAGGGGATAGGCTGGATGTGGGGCATAGGCTGGTAGGGGAGGGGGGTCGCTGGGAGGACTTGAGATCTCGGCTTGTGGGTGGGGTGGAGAACAGTTGGCTCACTGTAGGGTGGATACTAGCAGTATGGGTGGGAATGGTGGGTCATTGACTTTTTGTGTTTGAGGAGGGACAGTGGCTGGGGCTGCAGGAGAAGGTGTTAAGGTGGGAGGAACTGTTGGGGGATCTGCTGACTGGATGGTGGGTGGGTTGGAGTCCTCAGGGGGGCAGATGTCGCAGTCTGGTAGTAAAGATCTATGAGCAGAGTGGTGGGAGGGTGGCGATGGTGCTAGACAAAGTGGTCTTTCATTGGGA
>RBNI01004461.1:0-14013 GCA_003990745.1 Jimgerdemannia flammicorona | reverse complement strand
GTCTCTTGGACTTCATTCTTTATTAATATCAGTCTATTCTCTATATATTATACAATTTCCCCCCTATCTGATCCCCCTTGGGGGTCCCTCCCTTCCCAATAGAAGACCACTTTGTCAGCCACCACCTCCACCCTTCCACTACTCAGGTTACAGATCCCTTCCACCAGATGGTGATGTCACCCACCCTGGGGACCCCAACCAACCCACCACCCAGTAAGAAGATCACCCATCAACTCCTCCCACCTCACTAGCTTCTCCCACAACCCTAGCTATTGCCCTTCCTTAAAAACAAATAGCCAATGTCTGGCCAACCCTACCTATACTGCAATCACCCACCCTACAGTGAGCTACCCATTGCCAACACCACCCACTAGTCTAGCCTCCAAATCCTCCCAGTGACCTCTCTTGCTATCTGGCCTCCTTTCCACACCCAGCCTGTACCCTATAGCTACCCAAAAGTCCCCCAACACCTTGCACTCTCCCAGCCAATGTTCCAGCATCTGCATGAATCCCCCAGCTTATCCTACATCATAACACTCCTTACAATCCAATCAGCCACCATCCACCAGATGCCCAGTATGGAAATTCAGCATAACATTCCTTTGCAGCATCTGCCATCATACCACCCAGAACTTGGGAGAAAGCCACTTCTGCACCTCAGCACTCCAGGCCCAGATTCCTGCCCAGTCCCACTCCTCACTAATCCCCACTACCTGCCAACTATTTGGCCAAAGATCCTGGCCAAGTCTCCACTGATACTCCACTCCATCACTAATATCAAACTCAGCAAGTAGAACCCCACCTAGCAACAGTCTGTCCCATCACCACATAGTAGAGCCCCACACCTCCTCTCCCTCATTACTTCACCAGTACAGGCCTATCTGGTGTACACCATCCACCACCCCCCACTAGAAGCCCTTATATCTTAGCCATCGGCTTCCATTCAGCCCCACCAGAGAGAGCAAGTCTCCTAAGGACCCCTAGGGGCATAAACCACATCTCCCACACCTTCTGCATCAGTGGAACCCAACCTTCTCCCTGTAGTTCAACTGTCCTTTTCAACCACCAAGCTTGCAAATAGTGTAGCCTCCTAGGGAAATCCACAAGACCTAGGCCACCCCTAACCACCAGCTCTACAAGGGTATCCCAACTAATCTGCGACCTTCTTCCAGCCCAAATTCAATCCTGAGCCAAATTCATCAGCCTCTTCACCACCCAGGCTGGAAAGTCCAAGTGATATGCCATATACCATAGCTTAGGGAACCAGTACACATTCAGGATCATCACCTGCCCTACCAGGGAGATGTGCCGACCCCCCCAACCTCGCAGAGCCTCCCCCCAAATAGCCACCTTTCTCTCCCATCACACCTGTGGCAAGACTGATCCATATACAGAAAAGAAAATACCAAGATACTACACCATCTCTCCAGTAGGGACAATTGTTCCAATGACATTCTCACCCACTAACCCATTCTCCAACACCAATGTCTCACACTTATGCCAGTTGAATTTCGCCCCAGAGTGTGCCTCATACCATTCCACAGTGTCTGTAAGTGCCTTGACATCTGCCACCAATCCAAGACCAACCACCATATCATCAGCAAAGACCCCCACCTTCCACACCACACCATATACTGAGAGCCCAGCCACCTTCTGACAGATCCTATCCATCAAAGGTTCAAGTGAAAGGGCATACAGAATAGGGGACAGTGAGTCACTTTGTGGCAATCCTCTCCCCAAGGAAAATGCCAAACCCCTGTAATCATTGCATAACAGCACCACCCTACTGCCCTCTAACAAACTCAATATAGATTTCTGAAACTGCAGTAGGACATCAATTCTATCCAGCACCTTACCCAGCCATACTCTCTAGACATGATCATAGGCCTTCTCCTGGTCCAGAAAGACCAGTGTACCATCCAGCCCACAGGCTCAAGCCCCTTCAATAATGCCATACACCCAGGCAGTTCCATCTCTGATAAGTCTACCTCTCATGAAACCCTGCTCTCCTCACCTAGTATCTGTTGAGCAACCTTCTGCAGCCTTGCAACAATCACCTTTGTCACCAACTTCTGGTCCATATCCAAAAGCATGATTGGCCTCCAATTCTTCCAGTCCTCTTGCCTGCTCTTATCTTTGTATAATAAGGCCACCAACCTCAAGTCCTGCTCTTCAACCCACTCACCACTCAGAAGAACATGGTCACAGAGAGCAGCCATCTCTCCTAGCATTCCAGAGATCTTCGCTATCTTCTTCCAGAAGTCCCAAGGTAACCCATCCTCCCCAGGCACTGTCCCAATCTTAGTAGCTGCAAGGACCCTCTGGATCTCCTCCTCTTGGACTGGTAAGATCAAGTCACCCAGGCCCTCTATCTGCAGTGGCTCCCACTCCTCCAGTGTATCTTCAATTACCTCTGCATCTGTACCATCTTCTTTCTCACTCTACAGACCCTGCTATCACTCCTTCAATACCCCCAAGATCTGTTGTGTGCCATGTACCAAATCCCCCTCAGCATTAAAGACCCCATCCTACCAATATTGCACCCTCCTAGCTTTGAGGAGCCTAGACAGGTACCTAGTAGGCCTCTCTCTCTCCTCCAACCCCTACCATTATAGCCTGGCAGCCATCTCTCACATATGAGTCTCCTCCTCCTCTCACAACACCTGCTGTAGTTCTACCACCTCCAATCTAATCCTCTCAAACCTCCAATCTGCCACCCCATCAGAGCCCAGTAAATCAGCCCATTCCATCTGCAATCTCATCAGCCAATTAGAAGCACACTATATGTGCTTCCTCCTCTGTCTCCCAGCCTCTCTACCAGCCCCTCCCCAATAGGCCTTCATAGCCTCTTTCAATCTCTTCCAATGGGTATCCACAGACAGACTCTCATGCCTCCAGATAGAACTCTTTTCCTGAATGTCTACCACCCATGAGTCCCACAACTCCTTCTCAGCCAGCAGGGAGAAGTTAAGGTGCCAATGTCCAGGTCCATCTCCAATCCCCCCAAACTGCCCCTACCCTAACAGTCCCCAGTGATCAGATCATGGGAACCATACAACCTCCAGAGACTTCCAGACATCAGCACTCCAACATTCAGCTGTCAAAATCCAGTCAATCCTCTTACCCAACCCATTCATCCAATGAGTGTAGACCCTGGTGTCACCCCACTATGTTTGGCCCATATCCCCTAAGGAGCTAAGGTTTTCCACCTCCTCCCATGCATCCAGGCCACCACTCCTCCCACCAGCATTCCTTCCTCCATCAGTTCTATCCAGTCACAAATCCTGAACCATATTAAAATCACCACCAAGAATATCAACACCTTCCTCCAAGAGAGTACCCCCCTCTAACAGCTCCCTGATCCATGCATTTCTCTCACCCCTAACTGCTGGGCAGTAGCAAGAGCTCACCCTCACTGATTCCCACCCTGGCCTGTGCCATTCTCTCCAGACCAAGTGATCTCCCCAGTTCCTGATTCCCCCCAAATCTCCTCTACCCTTCCTCACCAGAATTGCCACCTTTCCAAACCAAGCAGTAGCCCCACTCCATTCCCTAGTCCACTCTACTCAATCATCCTCATCCTCATACCATATATCCTGCAGTAAAAAGAGATCAGTCTCCAATCTCTTGAGCTAAGTAAAAATATTCTTATGCTGCCCAGAACACTGTAGCCCATTCACATTAAGTGAGAAAATGTTAGTTGTACTATTCATAAGGAATATTGTTATATGTCAAACTCATCCTCTACAAATCTGCACCCAAGTCCTCCTGTGCCAAGTCTAAGATATGTTCTGCAGCCAGTTCCCTCTGCTCATCTTCCTGTGCCTCCAACCCCCCCAGTAGTTCAACTATTGCCCCATTCTCTTTCTCTTCAAAGTCCTCACAATACTCTAGACAGGCCTCCTGCCAGAGCTGCAAACCATGATGCTCAGTCCAACAATAGGCAGCCTGTTCCCCCCAGGAGTCCCATGCTGCCCTGTATCTAGCATCATAGTATCAGCTCCTATACTGGCAGCCTTATTCCACTCCTCCTCTGGGACATCCACTAGCTCATCCTCACCAACTGCCACCACCTGGTCCCCTTTTGTCACATCTGGGACCCCAAAGTGAACTCACTGGGCCCCCCACATCTGCACATCCTCCACTACTCCTTGCTTCCCAATTGGGCCCCTCCTGATAAGTGGGGGGGGAGTGCCATCCAAATCTTGCTCTCATACTTCGAAGGTACCATCAGTATATGGATCCTTGTCCAGCATCTTCCTAGCTCCATCCTTATTCACCTCCACCTCCTCACCTCCCTTGCTAGCCCAGACACTGACCTCAATGCCTCCAGTTACCTCAGCTCAAGCCAACTTCATCTTCACCCTCTCTGTCATACTTGCCAACAGCTCTCTCTGCCTCCTACATCTCTGGGCCCTCTCTCACTGTTACCTGTCAGTATGGACCTACTTCCCATCTACAACCTCCAGATGTATCAACTCCTCATACCTCTTTCAGGCCTTCACCCTCCTCTCCACAGCTCCACTCAACTCCTCCAGAGCCTCCAACAAATCCTCCTCCTCCTCTTCACTCCCTTTCACCCTCAACATCTTGCAGATGAAGGCCCCCCACATCAGCACTGAGGGCCAGTCACTCATCTTCTCTGTGGCCTCCATACCCACCAGCTAGATCCAGACATCGATATTGTCCATCCTGATCATTGTCCCCCCCCACACCTGAAAGCCAATGTCCACCATGTTGCCATACTCCACCATCACCTCCTCTACCCTCTTCCTAGTCTCCTCCTTAGTCACTGTGAGCACCCCTCTCACCAGAAGCTGTACCACTCTAGAGTCTCACCTCAAGCACTGTACCATGGGGACCACTACCTCCCTGACTACTACTCCAGTCTTCAGGGCCTCGTCCAGTAGGCCTGTGTCCTCAAAGCCCACCTCAATCCCCTTTAGGCCCTTCAAGTACTTCACTGATGCTGCTCCAGCCACCTGCTTCAAAATAAGCCCCAGGACCATCCTTGCCATCACTGCCAAGCCCTGGAAGCACAAGGTAGCCATGAACTCCAAGATTGACTTCTTGAGCAATGGAGCTACTGCCAGTCCTGTTACACCATCTGCCAGATCCCCCTTCTGCATCAGAAACCCCTGCCCCCCCTAGTCATCAGCTGTCACATCTCTTTTTTTTTTCTGATTTGCCATCACACCTCTATCAGCAGTTCTGCCACTACCCCCAGCAGCTACTCCACTTCCTCCACCTCTCACTGGTGAAGGCCCAGCACCCCCAGTATCCCCCACCTTCTGCTTCCCCTTCCCTCCTGCCTGTCTACCACTGGTTCCCATCAGCCAACCCCCAGTCCTCAACATGTCCGCAAAGCTCCTTCTCTGCTGCCCTCCAGCCTCCCCACCAGTGCTGCCTCCACTGCCCGAGCTGTTCTGCCCACTTGAGCCACCAACAGACCCCATTCCCAGTCTATACCCTCTCCTGATATACTATCAGTTGAAGGCCCCAGGTCCACCTGACCTAGTATGTACATCAGCTTACTTGCTGGTCGATATTGTCTTATCTTTCTATAATAAATAATTTGAAAGTGTGTTGGAAAAGTGTGTATAATGTAAATTGTAGTAGAGAAAGATTGATGGGTTTAATAATATATCGGAACTTCATCTCCATCCCACAGGATAGCATCATCTGTCTCATATGCTAGATAAGGTGTTGGTGGGTGCAGGAGGGGTGCATTATCTTCACTTTTATTGGATTTGCTGTCTATGTACCTTCTATAGGTTACAGCACTATGAGTCATGGGATTGTAGTAAGCTAGTGGCTGTGGTTTATGTCACTTGTACTCAGGTGGTGGAGTGGTTGTTTCAATCTCAAGGGTTGTCTAGAAGTACAGATTGTGTTCTCCAGTCTCTTCATTGTAGTTGAAGTAATTAGGGGTGAATGTGGGTTAGTATTCATATTAGTGGTCATTGTCTTAATAGGTCTCATAGGTGATTATAAACTGTTGTAAGTTCATTGGCAAGTTTGGCAGAATAATCAGAGTTGGCAGAAATTCTTGGTTAGAGGTCATGTTGGTGTCAGAGGGATCATTGTCTTCTGCTTCATCTTCATCGAACTAGATTATATCATAGACATCCTTCATGACATATCTAACTTGAGGCATTTACAGGATATGGTTGTCAGGGTGTGGGAAGGTTCTGTCTGTAGTCTGGACATACTCAAGATACTTATGGTTGAGTTCTTGTATCTGTCATTGATTTGGCCATAGGACAGGGTAGCAACCATTTTGACAGTAGTAACTCAGATGCAAGGAATAAAAATACTATACTCATAGAAGAGTTCTTGGTGTTTGTGGGCAATGAGTTTCTGGTGTTGAGATATCTGGATAATGTCCATATCATGTGGTGTTCGACCATGTCTTCCAGGAGGCAGCTGATCTGGTAGTAGCTTGAGATTTGTCTGATTTGGTGAATCTCACTAAGTATGTTCAGGGCATTCTATTGGGCTTCCACAAAGTAGAGAGATGCTAGACTATGGATATTCATGAGGGGCAGAGGGGGTGTAGCTCAGTTGATAATGGCATTCCAAATGTCAGTGCAGATACAGTTGTAGATCTCAGTGGTCATGTTTGTATATGTTCAGAAGTTATGATTGTTGTTTGTTTTGGTCTTTTGTTTCATTGGGTCTTGGTACTTGGTATATATATGCATTTAGTTCTAATTGGTAAGATTTCGTTTATATAGATCTTGTATTCTGTGACTTTGTATTGACTCAGCTTTGTGTACTGTGACTTTGGTTCAACTCAGCTTCATGACTGAGCAGATGATCTCCAGATTTGTTCAGAGGTCACATGTGATTTCAATGGCTTGGAGGTTGTGCACTTACAACTCTCCCCTTCTTAGCTTTCAACATCCTTGTCAGGGCCTTCTAATTTGTTCTAGCATTGTTATACCATTTGGGAGGTCAAAAATCTGGTGAAGTCCATTTTTTCACAAAGTGGCATACTCATAGTACAGTTGCCTAATGTATTGGATTCATATGTTAAAGAATCATATATTTAATGCTGTGCACTGGAAGTGATTCTGATGTTATTCACTGCTGGAGAATATCCTCTAAGGAATCTTCTTAAATATCTATACCTCATTTCCCACCAGTAGTATGGGAAGAATAGGCTTGCTTTCAGTTTTGTTATTTTTCCAGAGGGTTGGTATTCATTGTCTTGACTTGATGAGTTCTTGATTTTTTGCTCATGATAATTAAAATTTTCAGGGTAATATATAGTATGGACTGATAGGTATCAGATATTTGGTTTTAGTTATTCAAGAAATTGTATTCCTGAACTAAGTCAGTAGCATTCTAGAGGTTGGACTTGGGTTTTCAGGTTGTATCATGGATTAGATAACCTTTCTATTTGACAAGATACTCAGGGTGGTTCTTATTGCTGCATTTATTGAGAATTTATTCAACTTCATACTCTTCTTGGTCATTAATAATGACAGGTGCAGGTGGTTTGGTAGTTTGGTTTGAGAATAGTTCATCATCATTCTCATTATATCACTTGAGACATTGAACATTGAAGACTGGGTGAATCTTAATGGTGTCTGGTAGTACTAATTTGTGGGAGGTTAGAGATACTTATGTAATGATCTCAAATGGCCCAATAAACTTGCTGTTCAGTTTGGTAGATGGTCTGTGCTTGAGGTTGTCAACTCAGTATCCTCGGATGTCCAATAGAACTTTTTCTCTGATATCAAAGGTTTTTTCTTGGTAGTGTAGGTTAACATACTGTGACTATTGTTCTTGAGCTCACCATAAATTCTCGATTGCAATCTGGCTTAGATTACACATTTGGAGCAGGAATTCTTCAACAGCTTCAACTATAGAGGGTTCATCAGTAGTTTGGATGAGTATCAGAGGGGTGTTTGGGTTTTGTCCTGTGTTGGCAAAGAATAGGGTCATTCCCAGAGAGGCTTGTTTGCTGTTGTTATAGGCAAACTTGACTGCAGTGAGGTGCTCATGCCAATCATCTTGTCTGTAGAAAACATAGTTCCTTAGAATTTGTTCTAAAGTTTGTTTCATTCTTTCAGTTTGGCCATCAGTTTCAGGGTGAAAGGCAGTGGATAGTGCAAGTTTTGTTCCAAGGTGTCTATAGAGGGCTTTCCAAAAATGGCTAGTGAACTTCAGGTCTCAGTCGCTAATAATGATCTTGAGAAGACCATGATAGTAGAAGATGTTGTCAAATAAGAGTGTAGTTATATCTGGTACTATTGCAGTAGTGGTAGTTGGTACAAAGTAGGCTTGTTTGCTGAGATAGTCTATGAAGACAACAATTGCATCTTTCCCATTCTTGGTTCAGGGTAGTTGTACAATGAAGTCCATAGAGATTTGTTCCCAATTAGCAGATAGTACTGAGATAGGGTGGAGTAGGCCAGGTTTTTCTAGTGTTGAGGACTTGTTCTATTAGAAAGCATTACAGGAAGTGATGTAGGTCTTGAGCTGATCTGCCATGCAGGGCCAATAGAAGTTTCAGGAGATAACTTCATAGCATTTGTCAAATCCTAAATATCTAGCAGGAGGGGTATTATGACATTCAAATAAAATAGTTCTTCAGAGGTCTTGGTTGTTTGAAATATACAATCTGTTCTTGTAGTAGATTGCATTATTCTTAAGTTGGTATTGGTTGTACTGAGTATACTTGTCAGCATCATCTCATTTCAAAATTTCTTGGAGTACTTGAGCTTCTTTATCATCAGCGCATGCTGTGATAATTTGTTCCATAATGGAGTTTGTAACCAAGGTGAGAGTTTGGATAACTTCTTTGATTGGTAGTCTGGAGATTGCATCAGCAATAATATTTTCCTTACCAGGGTGATACTGAATTTCATAGTCAAAGTTGGTGAGGGCTTTCATCCATCTGGCTTGTTTTCAAGAAAAAGTAGCCTGAGTCTTGATGTTGACTAATGACTTGTAGTCAGTCAATATAGTGAAGTGTACTCCTTCTAGATATAGTCACCATTTGATCAGAGTGTCTATAATGGCTAACATTTCCTTCTTGTAAGTTGTGTAGTTATAGGCCACAGGGTGTCCTTCTTGCATGAGTACTGCTCTAAGGGCTAGGTCAGAGGCATCAGTAGTAACTTTGTATGGTAGGGCAGGGTTTGCCACTTGAAGTACTAGAGTGGTTATCAATACATCCTTCAGTACTTGAAAGGCTGTATCTTGTTCAGGTCTCCAATTTGCAAGATTGTTGAAGTCTTTTTCTTGTTTCATGGTCCAGGGCTGTTCTTCTTTCTTACTATGCTTGGTCATTTAGGTAAGGGCAGTAGTGATTTTGACAAAGTTGGCAACAAATCATCTATAATAATTTGCTAATCTCAGGAATGACTGGAGGTCTTTCAGCTTCTTGGGTCTGGGCCAATCCTTGATTGCAGAGATTTTGCTGGGGTCTACTTTGATTCTATTGGGTATGACAATGTGTCCAAGGAATTGAATTTCCTTCAGGAGAAATTCACACTTGCTGAGTTTTGCAAAGAGTCAGTTTTCTTGGAGTTTCAGTAATACTAGCTCAAGGTGTTCGAGATGTTCCTCCAGGGTTTTGCTGAAGACTAGGATGTCGTCAATGTAGACAACAATGAATTTGTCCAGATATGGGTGCAGGATAGTATTCATCAGGGTCTGGAAGGTTGCAGGAGCATTGGTTAAGCCAAAGGGCATAACTAAATTCGAAATATCCATAGCAGGTTCAGAAGGCTGTCTTGTAGATATCTTCTTCTTTTATGGCAATTTGCCAATAGCCATTTTACAGGTTGAAAGAGCTTATGAATTGTGAGTTGGTAAGCCTATCAAATATTTCATCGATTCTGGGTAGTGGGCAACAGTTCTTGATGGTCTGTTCATTAAGATCATAGTAATCAATATACATTCACAAGTCTCCTCCTTTCTTGACAACAAAGAGGACAGGTGCACCATAGGGTGATACACTGGGTCTGATGAATCCTTGTTCTAGGATTTCATTGATTTCTTTCTTGAGTATATCAATTTCTCTTAATGACATGTAGTAGATTGACTTGAAGACTGGCTTGGCATCTGGAATGGTCTTGATGGCATGGTCTACTGCTCATTTGGGAGGTAGACCTTTTGGAAGTTTTTTTGGGAATATATCTCGAAATTTCTAGAGTAGGGGTCTGATATGGCTGTCAACTTTGGAAAAGTCTTCTTCAGAGTTCTTGGGTTCTCCTTTGGATGGGTGGATGGAGATGGCAAAGAGAGGGCATTTCTTGGCCAATTTCTTGAGTTATAGTTTGTTGATATAGGTGATCTTTGGTTCAGGGTCGCTAGAGTTGAGTGGGTCCTTTTCACCTTGCAGTTTGAAGTTGTAGCATCCTTTCATGATGGTTAGAGAATAGTTTATCCAATCGATCATAGGGTTCTCTTGTTTTAACCATGGGGTTCCAAGGATGATCTCATTGTCAGGAAGTGGTATGATTTGGAGGGTAACATATACTTGGTAGTCACCAATTCAGAAGGGTAGGTTGCAGACTTTCTTGCTGATAACATATGAGGTTTCATCAGCTGTAGCAACTGCTTGAGTTTGTTGTACCGGAGAGGTGAAGACCTTGAGTCTGTTGGCTGTTTATTCATTAATGAAGTTGCCTGAGGCACTGCTGTCTATCATAATCTTGACAGGTGCTCAGTTGACAAAAGCTTGGAGTGTAAGCAGTTTGTCTGATCCAATGGTGGTGATTTCAGTTATAGGAGCTTTCCTTCTGTTGGTTCTTCTTTGAGCCAATTCATTGACACAAAAGAAGCAATCATCAATTATTTGCAATGAGTAT
Organism: Jimgerdemannia flammicorona; assembly: GCA_003990745.1. Classification (NCBI taxonomy): domain Eukaryota; kingdom Fungi; phylum Mucoromycota; class Endogonomycetes; order Endogonales; family Endogonaceae; genus Jimgerdemannia; species Jimgerdemannia flammicorona. The sequence goes on along the minus strand of RBNI01004461.1, from coordinate 3,184 downwards.
ATTTCAATATCATGGAGGTATCAGCCACTTGGTATATATCCATTTTTGATTTTCTTGTAGAATTGTTCTTCTTTGTTCATGGTAGGTTGGGCTGGGGCCTTGTTTGATGAGCCAAATCCTTTGGATCCTTGGATAGTGGGCAGTAGTTCAGGGACTTCTTTGACTGTCAGGGTTCACTCAATTTTTTTGAATAGGATCTGGGCAATGCAGAAACCTATGGGGATCTTGAAGGGTATCCAACTATGGTTTCAGATGAGGACAATAATTTCACCTGTATAATCTTTGTCAATGACTCCTCCTTCTCCTGAGAGTCCTTTTAATGCTAGGCTACTGCAACAGCATATTCCTCCAACATGTCCTTCAGGGATTTGGATGCTGATTCCTGTATAGACTTGCTTGACTTCTCAGTTAGAAACTGTAGCTTCTTCAGCTGCATACAGGTCATATCTAGCTGCCTTTTGACTTCCTTTAGTTGGGGCTTTAGCAGTTTGTCTTAACTTGACAAAATCCAGTGTTCTGGTAGTCAGGTTATTAAGGTGGTACAGAGTGGTAACAGTTGCTCATATTGCTGTTCAGGGTTTTCAGTTGAGGCAGGCACTGGTCATGTGTCCTGTCTTTTGGCAATAGAAGCATGCTCCACTTCTTTGAAGTTCAATCCTTTCTCCTTCAGTGAGTTTCTTGAAGGTACTCAGCTAGGTGGGTTCATGATTTCTAAGTGTCCATGAGATAGATGTTGAGAGAGTTTGAGATACTTCATGCTTGGGTTCTTCTTTCTTGGTCCAAGTCTTTTCCTTGTTGTTGAATTGTCTTTGAGGCAGAATTGGTCCAGCTGTTAGAATTTGCTTGACCATGGTCTTGATTCTTGCCAGGCACCATTGTTGGTGGTCACAACTAACTGGGCAGTCTTGTTCTCAGATTTTTCTGATAAGCCATTCAGGCAGGGCATTGAATAGATGGTCTGCTCTTGTACCATTTCGTGCTTCATCATTAGTAATATATCCTAGGCCAACAGTGTTCAGGAGTGACTTGAGTTTTGTACAGAAGGTTTCAAATTCTTCTTTGCCATATATATCAAATTTGAGGTTGTGGAGTTTTACTCAAGATTTGGCAATTATGGTTTCACTGTGGTATTGAGCAATCATGAGTTATTTCAGTCCAGGGGCTGCAGGATGGGCTCTATATCCTGGGGCATTGTTTGCTGCATTTTGGGCAACTACTGCAGGTCGGGTATTCTATGTGAGGGGTTTTTCAGGAAGGGTTTGCCACCATTCTTCAGCAGGTCCTTGGAAGAATGTAACAACTCAGCAGACATAGGCTGTAGTGGTAGCAAAGAGTTGTTCCAGAGTGTGGTCTTTGTTATTTGTCAGAAGGCAGTCAGCAACTCACTCATTGGTCCATTGATTGGCTTCAAAGTTGGTGTCAACTACACTAATGAAGCTTTGAACTTCTTGTGCAGTACCATTAAAGATAGGTAGGCTCAGATTTTTGATAGATTGGGTCTGTTCAGCTAAGGCAGTAATAGTGACTACCATTATAGCTACTTGAGCTGTGAGGTCTAGAATCTGTTGGTTTACTATATTGTTTATTAGAGGTGGTTGGACTGCTGGTAGTGGTATTGGTGGTACTACTTGAGGTACTGGTACAGAGTGTGATGGAGTTCTTTGAGTCTGTGTAAGTTGCTGGAATAATAGTTGTGGATCTAGAGTGAGGGCTTGATAGATAGCTGTTTGTTGCTATGTTGGTGTATTTTGTCCTGATGGAGGTACATCTCCTTTGGTGGTATATCTGGGATTAAATTCACTGAGATACTCCTCCTCCTCTTCAGTTTGGTCCTCATGTAGTTGGGTTTGCTCAGTGTCAAAGTAGACAGAATCAGTTATATATCTGATTTCAGATGGACTTAATTCAAAGTCAAGTTCTGGTTCAGTATTAGTTTCTAATTTAGGTAGAGCTGTAGCTGGGCCTGCTTCTGGTTCAGGGTCAGGTAGTTGATGAAGAGTTTCTCTTACTTCTTCTTTAAGAATATGGTAGGCCTTGCTGTTCTGGAATCAGTAGTATAATGTGGTCTTAGTTCTGGTGCAGTAAAAGTCGGTAGAGTTGAGCTACTTGGCTACAGAGGCTTGGGCTTCATGAGGGACTAAGGCTAGAAAGACTGCTGATGGTTGTCCTAGGTTGCTCAGATTTGTAGAGCTGACAAAACTCTTGTTGAGAAGAGTAAAGAAGACTTCTATAAGATCTTCTTCATTTTAGCTTACTGGGTGTAGAGCAAGGAGTTTGGTGAATAGAGTTTTGCCTATCTGCTGATTTAATCAGAGTACTTCTTTCTTTGAGTGAAGTTTGTCCCACTTGTTGTAGGTGTAGAGGTCAAATTATCCTTATATATCAGGTTCAATTCTCTCCAGATTGTCAGATAGTTCAGGATAAATTCCAGTTCAGAGGTTGGGCTTTATACCAACTTATAGGAATTTACAGAGGGGTTTGTAGCAGGGTAAGGAAGCGTCTTGAAGTGGAATTAGATTATAAACTACTGCTACCAAGTTATAAGAGGGTTGCTTTTTAGGGTAACCATTATGTAGTTCTGGAAGGGTTTTCTGGAAGTTCTGGATATTCTGGAAGACCATTTTCTTAAGGTCAAGATCAATTTCATATAGAGTACATCCTCTATACTTATTGATTTCAAGATCAGATTGATGTCTCAACTAAAGTCCTTTTTCAGACTAGTTCTAGATGTTTGGGATTTTCTATATTTCAGGAGGTTCAAGAAACTAAGACCAGCTTAGTTGAATCAGCATATCACTACAGACAATATCCAATTAGGAAATTTCATGATGGGATTAGGAGTGGGACCTAACAGGGAGCAGATTTACTTAAGAGTGGTTTGTGGGTTATTAAATAGGTTTATTCACTATTCATGATATTGCTATACTAGGAGTAGTTGTATGAAGGGATATTGTGGGGAAATATTCAGAAGTGTTCTTGGGTGTCTGGATCTGAGATTCTGAGATCTGGGAGAGGGAGTATTTATACTTTTTTTTTTTTTTTTTTTTTTTTTTTTTTTTTTTTTTTTTTTTATAGTCACTTGGACTCCAATCCTTTATTAATACCCATCTATCCCATTATAAGTACAGTAATCCCACCCCCTATCTGATCCCCCTTGGGGTTCTTTTTTTTTTTTTTTTTTTTC
>RBNI01004460.1:0-14017 GCA_003990745.1 Jimgerdemannia flammicorona | reverse complement strand
GGGGGGGGGCAGCTGTGTGGTTTGGATGGGTGGGTATCTTAGTTCGAAAGAGGATGGAGGACATTGGTGACATTAGATATTAGAGGAGTTGGTTGGTGTAGAGAGTGTAGAAGAGGCCTGGATGGAGCCTTTTAATAGTTAGATCATATTATTACTTAGTAGAAAGGAGGGAATGAGTAGATTGGATCAGAAATTTGAGAGAGGTCAGTGTCATGAGTGGGGCAGGGATCAACTATCTGGGGGGGAGATTTCAACATAATAAGGGATAATGTGGTGGATAGGACTGATGACAGGAGAAAAATGAGAAGCAGAAGTGGCAGATTGGAGAATTGGATGGAGATGGAGAGGTTGAGTTCATTGGTCAATTTGAGGAGACAGTTCTAGGGAGAGCATCAAATTTATACTCACTGGGCAGCAGGGTTAGGTTCCAGAATTGACTGGATATTGATGGCAGAGTGCTGGGGAGTAAATGTCTGGACTGTACTGGAGGTGGTTTGGTGCCCATGATTAGATCACTGGGGTCTGCTAGGGGAGGAGAGGTTTGGGGGAAGTGGGGATGGGCCTGAACATTGGTGACTGAATTTCTCTTTGTTGGAGGACAGTGCTTTGTGGGTAGCCTGGGAGGAGGAGGTTATTGGAAAAATTAATAGATGGTGGGAGCAAGGCCTGGTAATTGGAGATCACTAGTGGAGGCTGAAATCGAGTGCTCAGGGATACTGGAGGGAGGCAGAGAAAGAAAAGAGTATTCAGTGGTAGCAGAGAGTATATTGGGCTTCATAGCAGCTGGCAGCACTCCTGGGGAGATGGGCAGGGGTGCTTGAGGATTAGGAGGTAGCAGACTGATATATTGTGCAGATTCAAAAGAAGGTCAAGGAGTTTAAGAAAGTGATACAATTGGAGGAAGAGATTAACCTAAAGGAGATGGTGGTGAGACTGAGGTGGCAAGGGTTGGAGGAGGGAGAAAGACCTACTAGATTTTTATCATGGATGCTACAAGCACAGAGAACTAAACAGCAGTGGGATGGTCTCTTGAGTGAGAATGGAAAGATGGTGGTGGGGACTCTAGCAATTCTGGGATTGCTAAGATCCTGCTGGAAGGATCTATAGAGTGAGGAAGAAGGGGGTGAGAATGCCTCAGACATTGAAAGGCAGTTGGAGGATTGGCATCCAGACCTAGTGATAGGTCTGGAGACTCTGGGGGATCTAGTGAGAGGGGAGGAAATCTGTAAGGTTCTGGCTTTGACAAGCAAGAGGATGGCTCCAGGAGAGGATGGGCTTTCTTGGAATTTTTGGAAAAAGATGACTGGGGTAGAGATAGTATTGGAAGAGTTGATAGCGATGTATAATAAGGTTCTTCAGTCTGGAACTTGGATTGGGGGCCAGTGCCTAGGGCTGGTCTCTTTGCTCTATAAGAATTAGAGAAGAAGAGAAGATTGGAAGAACTGGTAACTGATCATACTCCTCAACATAGACCATAAGCTGGTGACAAAGGTCTTAGTGACTAGACTATAGGGGATTGCTTAGCAAGTATTGGGGGTAGAGCAGAGAGAATTTGTTGGTGGTCAGTTGATTTGAGATGGGACAGCCTGAGTCTATAGTATGATTGAAGGGGCTCAGGCTGCCAGGGTTGATAGTAGATTGGTATTTCTAGATCAGGAGAAGGCATATGACAGAGTGAGGAGGATCTGGCTAGAGGGAGTGCTGAAATGGATAGGTGTTTCCCCAGGGTTCAGGAGGTCATTAATCAGTCTTTTGGAAAACAGTCAGATAGTATTGGTAGTTAACAGATATAGGGGTGTAACCTTTCCACTTGGTTGGAGGGTACCACAAGGTGACCCTTTGTCACTCATCTTATATATCCTTTCCTTGGAGCCCCTATTGGATAGGATTTGGTATCGAATTGGGGGTTTGGACATTCTGGAGATTAATTGGAAAGTGGGAGCCTTTGCAGATAATATAGTGGTCAGACTAGGTTCACTGGTGGATGTGAAGAAATTGAGAAGGACTGTGGAATGGTATAAGAGGGGCTCTAGTATTAGACTCAATTGGCACAAATACGAGACTCTGGTACTAAGTAGTGGAATAGTTGATGGTAATATGATTGGAATAGTGGTGCCAGCAAGAGATCCAGTTTATTACCTGGGAATCTACTTCTCAGTATATGAGTCTCTCCTGCCCTGTGTTTGGTGAGAACAGTGACTCCTAGTATAGGGTGATATACTCTTATGGTAGGGTGGCCAGCATATATCCTTAGCAGGAAGGGTGATGGTGCTGAATGTATATTGGCTGCTAAAGCTGTGGTATGTGGAGTATTATCTGGACTTCCTGGTATATGTGATCAGGTGACTTCTAAAGATAGCAAGATTGTAGATCTGGATTGGGCAACAAAGTCAGATAGGATGGGAGGTTCTGATCCTATCTGTAGACAAAGGCAGACTAGGCTTGATAGACTTTACCAAATACCTTCATTACTTGTGAGTATGGTGACTGAAGAGAGCAAGTGAGTTAAGAGGCCAAGAGTGGGTTCCACTCATACAGAGGATATGAGAGGTCTGATATTCCCCCATAGAGTATCTGGTGATCTGCTTATAATGGTGGCCCTGGATGGGAGTAAGAGGATACAGTATAAGAGCTTTTGGTGGGGGGTGGTGAATAGTACTAGGAGAATTGGACTTCAGTGGCAGGGGGTTGAGGGAGAGAAAGATTGAAGACCATAGATGTAGAGATGGAATAGGTTATTGCTGGGTAGTGCTTTAGTGGAGGATTTCCAGCTTAGCAATAGAATGGAATATATGTGGAGCTTAGGGGGGGACCTATGGCCTAAGGCATGGCAGAGAGTAGAGATTAGTAAGGAGTAGGACTGGAATGGTCTTTGACCTTAGAGCAAGCAGGTGATGTGGTGGCTTCTCTTTAAGTTCTGAGTAGTATGGTAGTGGTTTCTAAGGTGAAATATGATATTGAACTATTGGTTGGGATACTTGGTGGAGAATGGTATGTTTGAGTATGAGGAATGTTTAGATGTTAAACAGGAAGAGAGAGTGCTACAAATATCTAAACATTAGCTTGGAGAGTGTAACATTCTAGAGGAGTTTTGGCACTACATTGTAGACTGGTTAGGACTGTGAGCCCTAGTGAGAGGGAATGGGAGAAGATGGGGAGAGCTCTACTGAAAGTGTAAGCACACAACCTCCAAGCCACAGAAATCACACGTCACCCTCTTAACAAGCCACTGAAATCACACGTGACCTCTGAACAAATCTGGAAATCATCTGTGCGATCACAAAGCTGAGTCAAACAGAAGTCACAGTGCACAAAGCTGAGTCAATACAAAGTCACGGAACACGAGATTCACACAAATGGAATCTTACCAATCAAGAACAGATGCATATATACCGAGCCCCGAGACGTGTCAAAATCGAGAACCAAAACAAATAACAACCACAACTTCCCAAATACACAAACATGACCACCGAGATCTACAACTGCATCCGTGCTGACATTTGGAATGCCATTGTCAACTGAGCCACACCCTCTCTGCCCCTCATGAATATCTATAGCCTCGCACCCCTCTACTTTGTGGAAGCCCGATGGAATGCCCTGAACATGCTTAACGAGGCCCACCAGATTGGACAAATCTCAAGCTACTACCAGATCAGCCGCCTCCTAGAAGACATGGTTGAATACCACCATAATACAGATATTACCCAGATGTCTCAACACCAGAAACTCATTGCCCGCAAACACTGAGAACTCTTTTATGAGTACAGCACCTTTATTCCCCACCTCCGAGTCACTACCAGCAAAATGGTTGCTACCCTGTCCTACAGCCAAATCGACAACATGATACAAAAACTCAACCACAAGTACCTTGAGTACGTTGAAACCACAGACAGAACCTTTCCGCACCCCGATGACCACATCCTGCAAATGCCCCAAGTTGGATACGCAATGAAGGACATCTACGATATAATCAACTTCGACAAAGACGAAGCAGAAGACAATGATCCTTCCGATGCCGACATGACCTCAAGCCAAGGATCTCTTCCAACTCTGATTACACTGCCAACTCTGCCAATGAACTTACAACAGTTCATAACCACATACGAGACTTATTGGGACAATGACCACTGGCATGAATACCAACCTGCATTCACCCCCAATTACTTCAACTATAATGAAGAGACCGGAGAACACAACCTGTACCTTCAGACAACCCTCGAGATTGAACCAACCACTCCACCACCTGAGTACAAGCGACATGAACCACAGCTGTCAGCATACTACAACTCTGCAACTCATAGTGCTGTAACCTATAGAAGGTATGCAGACAGTGAATCCGATGAAAGCAAAAATGATACACCACTTCTTCATCCACCAACACCTTATCCAGCATATGAGACAGACGATGCTAACCTGTGGGATGGAGATGAAGTTCCAATGTATTATTACCTCAGTGAACAAGGAGAAGTAATCCGCGAACTACTCTTCTAGATAATTACTTCTTCAGAGATGATGCAATCAATGGTGATGTCATCGAAGACTATCCAGACAGTGCCTAAACCTATAAATAGCTTAGCAGTCATAGTATAGTTAGATTAGCCTCATACGATGTGACTGTGAACTGACTCAGCAGTCAGACGATCTCTTGACATGTCAGATCACTATTGTACTATATGACTGCATTCCGACTCAGCAAGGCACTTAGTGCTACATCCATATCTAGCATAGTCCAGATAGCCCCTCACTAGTATAAATACCCCCTCCCCCAGACCTCAGAATCTCAGACCTGAACAATCCGAACACAACTTCTGAGCACTTCCACAATATCCCCTCACATAACTACTCCTAGTATAGCAATATCATGAATAGCGAATAAATCTATATAATAACCCACAAACCACTCTTAAGTAAATCCGCTCCCTGTTAGGTCCTACTCCTAACCCCATCACGAAATTTCCTAATTGGGTATTGTCTGCAGCAATACACCAATTCAACTAAGCTGGCCTTAGTTTCTTAAACTTCCTGAAATACGGAAAATCCTGAACATCCAGAACTAGTCTGAGAAAGGACTTTGGTTGAGATGTCAACCCGATCTTAAAATCAATAAGCGTAGAGGACGTACTCTATACAAAATTGATCTTGACCATAAGAAAACGGTCTTCCAGAATATCCAGAACTTTCAGAAAACCCTTCCAGAACTACAAAACGGTTACCCTAAAAAGCAACCCTCTTACAACTTGGTAGCAGTGGTTTACAATCCAATTCTGCTTCAAGATGTTTCTTCACCCTGCTACAAACTCTTCTATGAATTCCTACAAGTTGGTATAAAGCCCAACCTCTGAACTGGAATTTATTCTGAACTATCTGACAATCTGGAGAGAATTGAACCTGACGTACAAGGACAATTTGACCTCCACACCTGCAACAAGTGGGACAAACTTCATTCAAAGAAAGAAGTACTCTGATTAAACCAGCAAATAGGTGAAACCCTATTCACTGAACTCCTTGCACTATACCCAGCAAGTCAAGATGAAGAAGGTCTTATAGAAGCCTTCTTTACTCTTCTCAACAAGAGTTTTGTCAGCTCCACAAATCTGAGCGACCTAGGACAACCAGCAGCAGTCTTTCTAGCCATAGTTCCTCATGAAGTCCAAGCCTCTGTAGCCAAGTGGCTCAACTCTACCGACTTTCACCATACCAGGACCAAGACTGCATTATACTACCGATTCCAGAACAGCAAGGCCCGCCATATTCTTAAGGAAGAAGCAAGAGAAACTCTTCATCAACTACCTGACCCCAAACCTGAAGCAGGCCCTGCTACAGCCCTACCTGAATCTGAAACCAATACCGAACCAGAACTTGACCTTGAATTAAGTCCATCTGAAATCAGATATACAACTGATTCCATCTACTTTGATGCCGAGCAAACCCAAGTACATGGGGATCAAACTGAAGAGGAGGAGGAGTATCTCAGTGAATTCGATCCCAGAGATACTGCCGAAGAAGACGAACCTCCATCAGGACAGAACACACCTACACAACAACAAACAGCTATCTATCAAGCCCTTACTCCAGACCCACAGCTATTACTCCAGCAACTTACACAGACCCAAAGAACCCCATCACACTCTGCACTAGTACCTCAAGTAGTACCAATAACACCACTACCAGCAGTCCAACCGCCTCCAGTAAACAATATGGCAAACCAACAGATTCTAGACCTCACAGCTCAGGTAGCCATAATGACAGCAATCATTACTACCTTAGCTGAGCAGACCTGACCTACAAAAAATCTGAGTCTACCTACCTTCAATAGTACTGCACAGGAAGTCCAAAGCTTCATTAGTGTAGTTGACACCAACTTCGAAGCCAATCAATGGACCAATGAACGAGTCACTGACCGCGTTCTGACAAACAATCAAGACCACACACTGGAACAACTCTTTGCTACCACTACGGCCTATGTCTGCCAAGTTGTTACATTCTTCTGAGGACTTGCCGAAGAATGGTGGCAAACCCTTCCTGAAAAACCCCTCACATGGGACACCCAACCTGCAGTACTTGCTCAGAATGTAGCAAATAATGCCCCAGGATATGGAGCCCATCCTGCAGTCCCTGGACTTAAATAACTCATGATTGCTCAATATTGCAGCGAAACCATGATCGCTGAATCCTGAGTAAAACTCCGCAATCTCAAATTCAATATACATAGCAAGGAGGAATTCGAAATATTCTATACAAAACTCGAGTCACTCCTGAACACTGTTGGCCTAGGATATATTGCCAATGATAAAGCACGAAATGGTACAAGAGCAGATCATTTATTCGATGCCCTACCTGAATGGCTTACTAGAAAAATCCGAGAACAAGGACGCCCAGTTGGTTGTGACCATCAACAATGGTACCTAGCAAGAATCAAGACTATGGTCAAGTGGATCCTAACAGCCAGACCAATTCTGCCCTGAAGACAATTCAACAACAAGGAAAAGACTTGGACCAAGAAAGAAGAACTCAAGTATGAAGCATCCCAAGCTCCCTCATCATCCACTTCATGGACACCCAGAAATCATAAACCCACCCAGCCGAGTACCTTCAAGAAACTCACTGAAGGCGAAAGAAATGAACTTAGAAGAAGCAGAGTATGCTTCTATTGCCGAAAGACAGGACACATGGCCAGTGCCTGCCCTAACCGAAAACTCTGAACAGCAATATGAGCAACTGTTACCACTCTGCACCACCTCAACAATCTGACCACCAGAACACTAGATGTTGTCAAGTTGAGACAAACTGCTAAGGCCCCAACCAAAGGAAGTCAAAAAGCAGCTAGATATGACCTATATGTAGCCAAAGAAGCTACAGTCTCCAACCAAGAAGTCAAACAAGTCTACACAGGAATCAGTATCCAAATCCCTGAAGGACATATTGGAAGAATATACTGTTGCAGCAGCCTAGCATTGAAAGGACTCTCAGTAGAAGGAGGAGTCATTGATGAAGATTACATAGGTGAAATTATTGTCCTAATCCGAAACCACAGTTGGACACCCTTCAAGATTTCCATTGGATTCTGTATTGCCCAGATCCTATTCAAGAAAATCGAGTCAAACCTGACAGTCAAGGAAGTCCCTGAACTACTGCCCACCATCTGAGGATCCAAAGGATTTGGTTCATCAAATAAGGCCCCAGCCCAACCTACCATGAACAAAGAAGAACAATTCTACAAGAAAATTGAAGATGGATATATACCAAGTGGCCAATGCCCCCATGACATTGGAATGTACTCTTCTCGCATAATTGATGACTGCTTCTCTTGTGTCAACGAACTGGCTCAAAGAAGAACCAACAGAAGGAAAGCTCCTACAGCTGAGATCACCACCATTAGATCAGACAAATTGCTTACCCTTAAAGCTTTTGTCAATCGAGCACCTGTCAAGATCATGATAGACAGTGGTGTCTCAGGCAACTTCATCAATGAAGAAACAGCCAACAGACTCAAGGTCTTCACCTCTCCAGTACAACAAACTCAAGCAGTTGCTACAGCTGATGGAACCTCACATGTCATTAGCAAAGAAGTCCGCAATCTACCCTTCCAAATTGGGGACTATCAAGTACATGTTACCCTTCAAATTGTACCACTCCCTGACAACGAAATCATCCTCATCTCTCTCCAGTACCTCTCGGGTTACACAAAGTTCGGAAAACAACTACAACATCGTTTTGGAGAAAAAGAGACTAGCAACATGGCGACCAACAAGCAATCTGAGGTGCGTACTGGGCAGGGCGGCCCAAGCACGTTCGACTGGCAGCAAGTAGGGAGGGGCTCTGGCCTGGGGGGAGGGATGAGGGGGCTGCTGGCAGGAGGGCATAGAAGGGGAGGAGGTGGTAGTGGTAGACATGGATCTGGGAGGGCGAGTTTCGCTGAGACGGTGAAGGGGAGGAGGCAGGCATCAGGACTGGAGGGTTGGTTGAAGAAAGGCAAGGAGACGGAGAAGGCATCTGTACTTGGGGGAGTGGCCCTTGGCGGAGGAGGTGGTGGGGCTGGAGGTGTAGTGGCTGGGGGGGGTGTAATGGCTGATGGCGACGGGACTGCTGATCTGGAAAAAAATCCAGATGTGACTGCAGATGGTGCAGCTGAGAGGAGGGGGCTTGGGAGACAAGGGGATTTGGCAGATGGTGTGACGGGCCTGGCAGTGGCACCGTTACTCAAGAAATCGATTTCGGCGTTCGTGATGACCCTGTGCTTCCGGGGCCTTACAGTGACAGCGAAAATGGTCTTGGGGCTGATTGCTAAGCAGGTGGCTGGAGTGGCGTCCGTTAAGTTTTTGAAGGGACTGGAAAGAGTGGAGGTGGGATTTGAGGAGGCTGAGCCGTTGGAGGAAGCATTGAAGGTTGGACTGGTAGTTGGGGAGGTGTGTGTACCGATGGCTCGATGCCTGAAATGGGACCCCAGAGTGGTCCAACTGTTGGTGAAAGGGGTGCCCATGGTGACGATGATGGAGACAAGGAAGAGGGTTGAGGAGGTCATGGTGGAGTATGGTGAGGTGGTGGATATTGGATTTCGAGTATGGGAGGGGACTTCGCTCAGGATGGGAGATGTGGATGTGAGGATTCGGTTGGCAGGAAAGGAGGCGACGGGGAAGGCAAGGGACTGGCCTTCTGGTATGGTCTGGGGGGCGATCGTGTGCAAGGTGACGAGGATGAAGGGGAGTGAGGAAGAGGAAGAGGACCTATTGGAAGCATTGGAAGAGCTGAGTGGTGCAGTGGAACGGCGGGCAAAGGCTTGGAGGGCCTTCGAGGAGGCGACGCACTTTGAGGTGGTGGATGGGAAGCAGTTTCGAGTGAGCAAGGTCCAGTGGGAACGAGATCAGGGACATAAGAGGCAGAGAGAACTGCTGGCGAAAATGAAGGGGGGACCTCAGAAGGCGACAAGCAGGATGGTGGCCGAAGAGGGGGCTAAGGCGAGTGTCTGGGCTGGCGAGGGAGGTGGAAGTGCTGGGAAGGAGACTGCTGTGAACAAGGAGGTGGCTGACAAGGACCCATATGCCGATGGTACACTGGAGGTGTGGGATGAGACATGGGAGGATTCTCCGACGCCCACTCCCCTCATTAGACGAGGCCCAGCTTTGCGAAACAGGGTGGAGGAGGATGTGCCAATGAAGGGGGCCCAGCGAGTGCGATTTGGAATTCCGGAGGCAGAGAATGGGGGACAAGTGGTGGCAGTGAGCGAGGAGGAACTGGTAGACGTCCCAGAGGAGTGGGATGAGGCTGCGAGCACTGGGGCTGACACAACAATGCTGGAGGGTGAGAGGCTGGCGACCCCTGGAGGGAAGGAGGTGGGGAACCTTCTTTGGATGCGCAGGATGATGAACAACCTAGTGGCTGAGGAGCTCGGTGAGGTGGATCTGAGGGTGATGAGTGATGCCCATTGGGCGAAGATTTTGCAGGGGGAAGGAGTGGTGATGGCTTTGAAGGCGGAAATCCTGGCGGTGTATCTGGAGGAGAAGGGCTATGAGGTCGATAAGGAATGGGAGACAGAGATGGCGGAGGTTGCTGGTGAGAGGGCGGAATACTGCTGGACCAGGCATCATAGACTGTGGCTCTGGCAGGAGGCCTGCTTGGAGTACAGGGAGGAATTCGAGGAAAAGGCAGATAGGGAGATGAATGAGCTGTTGGCAGGGCTTGAGGCTCGGAGGGCTGAGGAGGAGGAGGTAACCATGGAACACAATCTGGATTTGGCACAGGAGGAGATGAACTTGGAGCAGTAGAGATAGATCATTTACACACCATATTTTCACTATGAACAGTACAACCAATATTTTTTCTTTGAATGTGAATGGGTTACGGGGCGCTTATCAATGGAAAAACATTTTTACTTGGCTGAAGGGATTGGAGGCTGATCTCTTCCTCTTACAGGATATCAGGTGTGAGGATGACTTGGATAGACTGGAATGGACGAAGGAGTGGGGAGGCGAGGCGATTTGGAAGGGCAAAGTTGGAATTCTGGTGCGGAAAGGCAAAGGAGAGATAAGGGATGTGAGGAGCTGGGGAGAAAGATTGGTCTGGGGAGAGTGGATACGCGTAGGTTGGGAGCCAGTTACAGTGGGCTCCTGCTACTGTCCTGCGGTATGGAGTGAGCATGTGAATTGGATGAAGGGTTTACTAGAGAATAGGATTCTTGCAGAAGTTGGGATCGACGTGCTTGGTGGGGACTTTAATATGGTCAGAGATGTAGTGAGGGATAGAACTGATGGAGGACAAGGAGCTGATGGGCGGAGTGGGGGACTGGCAGTATGGAAGGAGGTGGAAAGACTGAGTGCTCTGGTGGATGCCGGTAGAGAGTATTGGGGGGATAGGAGGGTGTACATGCATTGGGCTGGGGGCTTGGGGACGAGGATTGATTGGATTCTGATGGCTGACTGCTGGGGCTTGGATGTTTGGAAGTCACTGGAGGTGGAATGGTACCCATGGTCGGATCACTGGGGGCTTTTGGGCCAGGGGTGCTTTGGGGGAAGTGGGGATGGGCCTGGACATTAGCGCCTCAATTCCTCCCTGTTAGATGACAAGACCCAGTGGGAGGAGTGGGCTAAGGACATTCAGCTGCGAGTGGAGAATTGGCAGCAGGAAGGTGCCTCAATCAGGGTTCGGTGGATGAGATTGAAGATGATGGCCAAGGTGTATTAGAGTGAGGCTGGCAAGGAGGCAGGGAAGCAGAGGAGACATAGAGTGCATTGGGCTTCTACCAGATTGACTAGGCTCTTGGAGGAGTGGGCGATGTTGAGAATTTTGGAGGGAGAGGATGATTGGAGGTCAATGAGGGTAAAAACGGAGATTGGGGAACTACAACAGGTGCTGCGGGATGAGGAGGAGGCAAGAGTACAGAGCTTGGCAGCACAGCTCCGCTGGCAGGGGCTGGAGGAGGGGGAGAGGCCTTCCAAGTTTCTTACAAGGGCCCTCAGGGCAAGACAGATACAGCAACGATGGGAAGAGGTGTTGGACTCAGATGGTACACTGGTGCATGGTGTACAGGACATTCTTGGATCACTGAAGGAGAGATGGAGTGGATTGTGGAGTGAGGAGGAGGGTGGGGTGGATGCTGTAGCTATTGACCAAGCATTGGAGGATTGGTATCCGCCACAAGTAGAGGGGCTAGGTGACCTGGTGAGGCCGGTACAGGAAATTGAGATCCACCAGGTTCTTGCCATGACAATGCCAGATATGGTACCTGGCGAGGATGGTCTGCTCTGGGACTTTTGGAAGTGAATGGTTGGCATCCCAGGGGTGGTAGGAGAAATGGTGGCATTATGCAACTCCATTCTACAGACTGGGAGGTGGGTGGGAGAGCAGGACCTTGGGCTGGTGACACTGCTCTATAAAGACAAAGGAAGGCGGGAGGACTGGAAGAACTGGCGACCGATAATATTGCTAGATATGGACAGAAAGTTGGTGACTAAGGTGGTGGTGGCGAGACTACAGAAGGTGGCCCAGCAAGTTGTGGGTAGTGAACAGAGGGGATTTGTGGGTGGGCAGCTCATCAGGGATGGCACTGCCTGGGTACATGGAGTTATTGAAGGGGCAAGGGCTTGTGGACTGGATGGGTGCCTAGTCTTCTTGGACCAGGAGAAGGCTTACGACCGGGTGCGAAGAGTCTGGCTGGCGAAAGTTTTGGATAGAATGGGGGTTCCGACCCAATTCCGGTCAGCAATAGTCAGCCTACTGGAAAGGAGTAGGGCGGCGCTCATGTGCAATGGTCATAGAGGGGCAGCATTCCCATTGGGTAGGGGGGTGCCCCAGGGGGACCCACTGTCCCCCATTTTGTATGCTCTCTCCCTGGAACCCCTTATGGATAGAATTAGGCAGAGGATAGTAGGACTCTCTGTCTTTGGCATTGGATGGAAAGTTGGGGCCTTTGCTGACGACATGGTGGTTGGTTTGGGTTCGATTGCTGATGTTGAAGAGCTCAAGAAGACTGTGGAGTGGTATGAGGAGAACTCTGGAGCAAAGCTGAATTGGCATAAGTGTGAGACAATGGTGCTTGGCAATGGTTTGGTGGGAGGGGAGGTTATAGGAACAATTGTCTCCACAGAAGAAGCAGTGCGGTACTTAGGCATCTATTTGTCGGTCTATGGATCAGTTCTACCTAGGCTTTGGTGGGAGCAGAGGATTGGGATCTGGGAGGAAGCCCTCCGGAGTTGGGGGGGAAGACAATTTTCTCTGGCAGGAAGGGTTTCGATCTTGAATGTCTACTGGCTGCCGAAGTTGTGGTACCTGGCATATCATCTGGACTTCCCGGCCTGGGTGGTGAAGCAATTGGTGAAGTCAGTGAAGGGATGGATTTGGGCTGGATGGTGGAGTCAGATTGGTTGGGAGACCTTGTCACTACCAGTGGCTAGAGGTGGTCTCGGGCTGGTTGATTTTCCAAAACAGTTACATTGCTTGCGAGCATGGTGGTTACAAAGGGCAGTGGAATTGCGTGGTGGTGGTTGGGTGCCTCTGCTACAGATGATCTGGGAGAGGCAGACATCGCCAAGGGGCTCGACTGGTGATCTCCTCACATTGGTTGGACTTCAGAGCACCAGGCAACTGCGATTTAAAGGATTTTGGTGGGGGATAGCAGAAGGGGTGCACCGCATTGGAATTCATTGGTAGGGGAATGAAGGAGAGGAGGATTGGGACCCAGCGATGTGGAGATGGGATCGTATACTGCTGGGTGGTGCTCCTTTAATTGAGTTCGACATCGGTGATGGAATGGAATGTCAAAGGGGACCAGGCCAGGATCTGTGGCCTAGCAGCTGGCAAGGAGTTGGGATTGGCAAAGAGTGGGACTGATATGGTGTTTGGGCCTGGAGTGTGGCAGTGAAGAAGTGGATGCCACCAAAGTACTGGGTGGTCTGGTGGTGCATGCTGCAGAGGAATGTTATGCTCAACTTTCGCTCAGGGCACCTTATCATAGGAGGTTGTTTCGACTGTGAGGAGTGCCTTAATGTAGGACAGGAGGGGGGTTATGTACAGATGCCTGAATATTGGCTAGGAGAGTGTGAGGTGATGGGGGATTATTGGCGGGCAATTGGGGAACACTTGGGGGTTCGGCGTCAGAGGGATGAAGTAAGGGGGAGGTGGGAGGACTTGAGGGATAGATTGGTAGGGGGGGTAGGGAAGGAGTGGATTACTTTGGACTGGGCATTGGCTATTTGGGTTGGACTGGCCAGTCACTGGCTTTTTGTTTTTGAGGATGGGTGCCAATGGAGCTTGGGGGATCAGTTGATGCAGTGGCATAGGCTTATGGAAGACACCTTAATGGGTTGGTGGCTTGGTTGGGGGTTGCAGGGTGGACAGCGGCACCGCTTAGTGGAGATAATTTGTAGACAGAGTGGGGGGAGAGTGGGCATAGTTGGTGGAAGGGTGACCTTTATTGGTGAGGAGGTGGGGAGGAGCCCCCCTATGGGGATTGGGTAGTGAGTGGTGATGTTGTATACTTATTCATAGACTGGTAATAAAGGCGGAGTCCAAGTGACTATAAAAA